>JALLOZ010000262.1:0-27500 GCA_036939875.1 Thalassiosira pacifica
TTTAACTCTTTTTAATTATTAATCATAATAAAGTTTAATTCAATATTGAATAAAATTTGACATTATTCCTAAACCTAAAGTACTATATTTTTAATTTCATACTAACGCTTTTTATGTCAAAAACAATAAAATACGAAATGATGATTCTTCTAACAGAAGAATTTAATGATAATGAATTGAAAACTTGGGCTTTTAATTATGCTAAGACTTTAAGAAAATTAAATGCCTCTGAAATTTCAGTAATTTCACGTGGTAAACGAGATTTATCATATGAAATTGCTAACCAAAAACGTGGAAATTTTATTCAAATTAATTTCTCAAGTATTCCAAAACATATAGAAAAATTTTCAAGTAGTTTAAAATATGATTCAAATGTTTTAAGATTCTTAGTTTTAAACAAAACAAATAACGTAAAAAATTTTTAAAAATTTTTTTACGTTATTACCTTGAATTAGAAATAAAGATATGCTAATATCTCAGTAATAGGTATTTCCTCAGTAGCTCAGTGGTAGAGCAATCGGCTGTTAACCGATTGGTCGTAGGTTCAAGTCCTACCTGGGGAGTTTAGAATAAATTAAAGTTATAGAAAATTATGAAAAATATATTTGATCCTTTAAAGATTGGGGGTAAATCATTTTCTTCACGTTTAATGCTAGGAACGGGAAAATATAGAACTAGTCAAGATGCAGTAAAAAGTATTCAAACAAGTGAGTGTGAAATTGTTACAGTTGCTATTCGACGTTTACCCACAAATATAAACCAAGATAATATTAGTTTTCTCAAATCTTTAAACTGGGAAAAACTTTGGTTATTACCGAATACAGCTGGTTCACAAACAGCTGAAGATGCTATTAGAATGGCATTTTTAGGCCATGAATTAGCTTGTCAATTAGGTCAAGAAGATAATTTTTTTGTTAAATTAGAAGTTATTTCTGACCCAAAATATTTATTACCTGACCCAATAGGAACTTTAAAAGCTGCAGAATTTTTAGTCAAAAAAGGATTTACAGTTTTACCTTATATTAATGCTGATCCTATGTTGGCGTTACATCTTGAAGATCTTGGGTGTGCTACTGTTATGCCACTTGGTTCACCCATAGGTTCAGGTCAAGGCCTGAATAATTTATCTAATCTTCAAATTATTATTGAAAATGCTAATATTCCTGTTATTATCGATGCGGGAATTGGCGCTCCAAGTGAGGCTACGATGGCAATGGAATTAGGAGCTGATGGGATTTTAGTAAACACAGCAGTAGCTCAAGCAAAAAATCCAGAACAAATGGCGTTAGCAATGAACCTAGGGGTGCAATCAGGGCGATTTGGTTATTTAGCTGGACGAATGGAAAAAAAATATTATGCTACGCCTAGTTCTCCTGTTGATCAAATTAGTCAGTTACAGTAAATATAAAAATATGTAATTAATTAAATATTATTCTATAAGTTAAATTATAGAATAATATTTAATATTAATAGTTTTTTAGATATAGTAAATTTACCAAATTCACTATGATTATTGAATAATAAGACTATGCTTTCACTTTAGACTTACTATCTTCTTCAACTGGTTTTTCCTTCTTTTCGTTTTTTTGAAGTCTACTAAAGTCTACCTTACTATGGTCAAAGTCAACTAAAATTTCCGCAGTATAAATGTCCTCAAATATTGGTGCATAACCTGGTCTATTTCCATAAACATCTGGTTTTATTTTTTGTGTAACATTTATTTCGGTACCTTCATGTATAGCATTACTTAAACAAGATTCAGCTAATTTATCTTCTAAGAATTTAGTAATTGCTCGACGTAATGGACGAGCTCCATAAATTGGGTCATAACCTTCTTCTGTAAGGAAGAAGCGTACAGCATTGTCTATTTTTAGAATTGCACCTTGTTCTTTCAATCTTTTACTTAATGAATTTAACATTAATCCACAAATTTGCCAAATATCATGTTTTGATAAATGGTTAAAAACAATAATATCATCAATTCGATTTAAAAATTCTGGACGGAAGAATTTTTTCAATTCTTCTTGTACTAACCCTGTTATTTTAACAAATTTTTCTTCATCTTCTGCTGTTACTTCTTTTTCTACTGGCGGTTTTAGTGAAAAAGTTCCGTCTGAATTTACAATTAAGTCAATTTTTTTACCTTCCCGTTCTAAAGCTGTATCAAACCTACGACCAAACCCAATGTTTTCTTTTGAAAGGACAGGAGATTCTTTTTCAATAACTCTAGACCCTAAATTTGTTGTCATTACAATGATAGCATTTTTAAAACTAACAACTTTCCCACTTGAGTCCGTTAAATGCCCATCATCTAATATTTGTAAAAATAAATTAAAAACATCTGGATGTGCTTTTTCAACTTCATCAAATAGAACAATAGAATATGGTTTTTGTCTAACTGCTTCTGTCAATTGCCCGCCATCTTGGAAACCTACATAACCCGGTGGTGATCCGATTAGTTTTGCAACCGTATGACGTTCCATAAATTCAGACATATCAAACCGAATAAGACTTTTTTCATCATCAAACATATATTCGGCTAACGCTTTTGTTAATTCTGTCTTTCCAACACCTGTTGGGCCGGCAAAAATAAAACTTGCAATTGGACGTTTTGGATCTTGAATACCAACTCGTGCTCTACGTACTGCTTTTGAAACAGATACAATTGCATGATGTTGTCCAATAAGTCGTT
This sequence comes from Thalassiosira pacifica, assembly GCA_036939875.1. Lineage (NCBI taxonomy): Eukaryota > Bacillariophyta > Thalassiosirophyceae > Thalassiosirales > Thalassiosiraceae > Thalassiosira > Thalassiosira pacifica. The sequence continues at coordinate 2,693 of JALLOZ010000262.1, forward strand.
CATGAAGAATATCTTCCATTAACTTTAAACGTTCATTTTCTGACTGATTAATTTTCGTTACTGGGATACCTGACCAGGCAGAAATAACTTTACAAATATCTGACTCAGTAACCTCGTCAAAACGTGGGCCATCTGGGTTTGCATATTTCGCATATTTTTCTTTACTAGTTAAAGCGAAACGCATTATTCGTAAATGTGTGCGAACTTCGATTTCATGCTCAACTAACAATTTTGCAGTAGTAAAATCATTTTCACTAATTGCATCATTTTTATCTTTTATAGTTTCATGTAATTCTACAAGTAACTTTTGTAAACCCGTAGGTAATGAGTTATTTCGTAATCGAACACGAGAACCTGCTTCGTCAATAACATCAATAGCTTTATCAGGTAAATTACGATCCGCAATAAATCTACTTGAAAGTTTTGCCGCTTCTTCAAGAGCTGGGTCAGTATAAGTTAAAGCATGATGATGTTGGAATTCAGTCTTTAAACCTTTTAAAATATCAATTGTTGTCTCTACAGATGGTTCTTCTACAACAATTGAATGAAATCTTCGTTCTAATGCAGGATCTTTTTCAATATATCGACGGTATTCATCGATAGTGGTAGCACCGATAACACGTAAAGTTCCACGAGCTAAAGATGGTTTTAAAAGATTTGCAGCATCAACAGCACCTTCGGCTGCACCTGCACCTACTAATGTATGAATTTCATCAATTACTAAAAGAGTTTTTCCATGTTGATTAACTTCATCGATGATATTCTTCATACGCTCTTCAAATTCACCTCGATATTTTGTCCCAGCTAAAACTGAACCAAGATCAAGAGCTCGTATCACATGGTCTAATAGAAACTCTGGGCAATCCATGCTTTGCATTAATATCGCAAGTCCTTCTGCACAAGCTGTTTTACCAACCCCTGCTTCACCAACTAGAACTGGATTATTTTTTCGACGACGTCCTAAAACTTTAACTAAAGAATTTATTTCTTCGTCTCGACCGATAACTGGGTCTACACGCTGCTTCATAACTTCTTTTGTAATATTTTCTGTATAACTGTCTAAAGCTGGAGTTTTTAAGCCAGCCTTTTCTCGAGCAACAGCCCATTTTTCTTGGTCAGTTAATGGTGGTTTTAAAATATCTTCTTGTTGTTCTTCAATATAAGTTAAGATTAAATGGCGTAATTTAGGAATGTTTACTCTTAATTTGTCTAGAGTTCGCATTGCAATACCATCTGCTTCGTTTATTAAGGATAATAAAACGTGTTCAGTTCCGACATAATTAACACCAAGATCCTGTCCTTCATGAATTGACATTTCTAACACACGTTTTGCACGTGGGGTAAAGGGTATTTCAGAAGCGACAAATCCAGTCCCACGCCCAATATATTTTTCAATTTCTTTTCGTGTTTTCTTTAACGTTACGCTTAATTGAGCTAATGCACGTCCGCCTATACCATGCCTTTGTCCAATTACACCAAGTAATAATTGTTCAGTACCTACAAAGTTATGACCCATACGACGAGCTTCTTCTTGTGCTAACATAATTACTTTAATAGCACCTTCAGTAAACTTTTCAAACATATTCTTTCCTTCTTCATTTTTAGTAGATAAAAATGATATTTTTTATCACTAATACTTTCTTTTTCTATTCACGTTAAAATTAATTAAATTATGTACTAGTAAATAGCTTTTCATAAAAAATAATAAATTATAGAGTGTATTTTTTCTATAGTTGCATAATAAATTATTTTTAATTATAATGGTTATTATAATAAAGAACAACCGTATTTTTGGCGGTATGGCCAAGTGGTAAGGCAGTGGATTGCAAATCCTCTATCCCCAGTTCGAATCTGGGTGCCGCCTTTAAATACAGTTCAATAACATTGCCTTTTTATAAACATATAAAATATAATACAACTACATGTCAATTAGGGGACGTGGTGGAATTGGTAGACACGACGGACTTAAAATCCGTTGCCTAGTGATAGTGCGTGAGGGTTCAAGTCCCTCCGTCCCCATTTAAAAATAAAATATTTAAATTAAAAAATATTTCTATACTGAGGTTTAGTACATAGTTAATTAAATAAATGCAATAAATTGCATTTATTTAATTAATCAGGTTAAGATAAACAAATTCTATATAATACCCCTGGTGGTAAATCAGATTTTACTAATAAATCAAAAATATTTACTGACGAATCATAATAAATTTCTAAGATTCGCTTATGAGTTCTAATTTCAAAATGTTCTCGTGAATCTTTATTAACATGGGGAGAGCGTAATACACAATAGATCCGCTTATCCGTAGGTAATGAAACTACTCCAACATTATCAATATTGTTGTTTTGAGTAATTTCCATTATTTTTTGGCACGATGTGTTTAAAAGTTCATGATTAAACGATTCTAATCGTACACGAATTTTTTCATTCGGTTGTATTTCCATAAATTTTTTTAATTATTTAACAATTTTAGAAACAACACCAGCTCCAATTGTTCGGCCGCCTTCACGAATAGCAAAACGCATACCTTCTTCAATTGCAACTGGATAAATTAATTCAGCAGTCATTTTAATACGATCCCCAGGCATTACCATTTCTACAATAGTACCGTCATCTGCAGTGAATTGTTCAATTGACCCTGTTACATCAGTTGTTCTTACATAAAATTGTGGTCGGTAACCTGTAAAGAATGGTGTATGACGTCCACCTTCTTCTTTGGTTAAAACATATACCTCAGATTCAAAGCTTGTATGTGGTGTGATTGTACCTGGTTGTGATAATACCATACCACGTTCGATATCGTCTCTTGTAACACCACGTAATAAAATACCACAGTTGTCACCAGCAAATCCTTCATCTAATGTTTTTTGGAACATTTCGATACCAGTAATAGTCGTTGTTTGAGTATCGCCAACACCAACGATTTCAACGTTATCACCAACTTTAACAACCCCTCTTTCAATTCTTCCAGTTGCTACTGTACCACGACCAGTAATTGAAAATACATCTTCAATTGCCATTAAGAATGTTTTTTCAACATCACGTTCTGGTGTTGGAATATATTCATCAACCGCATCCATTAAAGCATAGATTTTATCAACCCATGGGTTATCACCTCGTTTAAGCTCTGGGTTAGATGAGATTGCTTCAATTGCTTGTAAAGCTGAACCCGGACAAATTGGGATATCATCGCCTGGGAAATCATATGTAGATAATAATTCTCTTACTTCTAATTCTACTAATTCTAATAATTCATCATCATCTACTTGATCTTGTTTATTTAAGAATACAACAATGTGTGGAACACCAACTTGTTTTGCTAATAAAATATGTTCTCTAGTTTGAGGCATTGGACCATCAGCAGCAGACACAACTAAGATAGCCCCATCCATTTGCGCTGCGCCAGTAATCATATTTTTTACATAATCCGCGTGACCTGGACAATCTACGTGAGCATAGTGACGATCTTTTGTTTCGTATTCCACGTGTGCTGTGTTAATAGTAATACCACGAGCACGTTCTTCAGGTGCACCATCAATATCTGAATAAGCTTTTGCTACAGAAGTACCGTCTAAAGCTAAAGTTGCAGTAATTGCTGCTGTTAAAGTTGTTTTACCATGATCAACATGACCAATAGTACCAATATTAACATGCGGTTTTGTACGTTCAAATTTTTCACGTGCCATTTCAAAAAGTTCCTTTGAAGTTTAATGTTTATAATAAAAATCTCTTTGCTTTTAGCGAAATTAACTATAATCATTATTGATTAAAGCTTAATAACGGAAATGCGCAAACGCTTTGTTAGCATCTGCCATTTTATGAGTTTCTTCTTTTTTCTTTATAGTATTACCTATATCGTTTGCCGTGTCAATAATTTCACTTGCTAGTTTAATTGACATTGTTCGCCCTACCCGTTGGCGTGAATATTGAATAATCCAACGTAAAGCTAAATTCGTTGCCCGGAAACTGCTAACTTCAATTGGAACTTGATATGTTGATCCACCAATTCGTCGAGCTTTTACTTCTACAACTGGGCTAGCATTTCGAATTGCTTTTTCAAAAATTACTAATGGATCTTCATTTGTTTTTGATTTTATAATATCAAAAGCGCCATTTACAATATTTTGAGCTAAATTTTTCTTACCTGCTTTTAAAATTCTTGTTACTAATAAACTAACTAAGTAACTATTATAGGTAGGATCTGCTTTAGGGAATCGTTTTTTTGAAATATTTCGACGTGACATACTAATAATTATTTTTTAATAAATAGTTTTTAGTAAATACTAATTTTGAATTTTTAAATTAGTATTTAACTTTTTGGTTTTTTAACTCCATATTTTGACCGTCTTTGTGTTCGGTCTTTAACACCACCACTATCTAATGCACCCCTAACTATATGATATCGAACACCAGGTAAATCTTTTACTCGACCACCTCTAATTAAAACAACTGAGTGTTCTTGTAAATTATGGCCTTCACCTGGTATGTACGCTGTTACTTCAAATCCAGATGTTAAGCGAACCCGAGCTACTTTACGAATTGCTGAATTGGGTTTTTTGGGCGTTGTTGTATAAACACGCGTACATACACCACGTCGTTGTGGACAATTTACTAAAGCAGGTGATTTTGTTTTTTTATTAATTTGTATTCGTCTTGAACGAACTAATTGCTGGATAGTTGGCATTTATTTTAATTTAATTAATTTAATTGTCTTTTGTTTCTAACCCATATTTTTTCATAAATCTTTCTACACGCCCTTCACTATCTACTAGTGTTTGTGAGTTTGTATAAAAAGGGTGATTACCTAACCAAACATCAAGTTGTAACTGAGGTTTGGTTGAACCAATAGAACAAAGAGTTTTTCCCTCACACAGAACAGGAGCGTCTGGGAACCAAGTTGGATGAATTTCAGATTTTGGCATATTTTTAAATTTTTTAACGTTTTGAATATTGTGATGCTTTTCGTGCTTTTCGTAAACCGTATTTTTTACGTTCTTTAATACGCGCATCACGGCTTAGATAACCAAATGGCTTTAAAATAATACGGTTTTCACTTTCCATTTTACAAATTAAACGTGCAACACCTAATTTAATAGCGTCAGTTTGGCCCGTTAAGCCGCCACCTTTTACAATGGCAACGATGTCAAACTGATTGTTTAAATTTAATTTTTCTAATGGCGCCCAAATGGCATTTAAATAATTTGTATTATATTGTAAATATTTTTCACCAGAAACTTTATTAATAGTTATATTTCCTCCTCCTGGAATAAGAAAAACGCGAGCAACCGCACGTTTTCTTTTCCCAAGACCAATTTTATCTTTTTGAAAAACTATATTCATAAATTCTTTTTAGTTTGTTAATTAAAGTATTAAAGTACATCTAATAATTTTGGATCTTGTGCTCCATGAGGATGTTGATCACCTTGATAAACTTTTAATCGTTTTACTAAATGTTTTTTAGGATATCCATTTGGTAACATATTAAAAACACAGTTTTCAATAATTCGTTTTGGTACTATATTTACTAATCGTTTTAATGATGAACCGGGACGACCTGGCTCATAAACATGAAATCGTTCTACATCACGATCAAGTTTTAAATGTTCACTGTTGATTAATATTACATAATCACCAATATCAACTGATGGATGATAAACAGATTTTGATTTACCTGTTAATAATGGTATAATACTTGATGCTAATCGCCCTAATTGTTTATCTTTACAATCAACGACATACCATTTTCTTTTATTATAATTTGCAGCTGGAATGAATGTTTTATTCATAAAATTAAATTGAAACTAAATAATTATTTTAAAACTATTCCTAGTTTATTTTTAAGAGTAGCAAAAACTTCGTCAGCAGATTTNNAACTAAATAATTATTTTAAAACTATTCCTAGTTTATTTTTAAGAGTAGCAAAAACTTCGTCAGCAGATTTTCGGCCGAAGTTTTTTAACTCTAAAAGCTTTTCTGGAGAATACTCTAATAAATCTCCAATTGTATTAATTTGAGCCCTTTTTAAACAATTATAAGGTCGTACCGATAATTGTAGTTCCTCAATCGCGATATGCGTATATGGATCTATAGGTTTTATATGATTTTTTTCTTTTACGGTTTCTTTTTCTTTTTTAATTTTATGTTCACTAATAGACTTAAACAAGTCGATAATTAAATTAGCTCCAGAAAAAATTGCTTGTTCGGGTGAAATACTACCGTTTGTCCAAATATCAATAAATAAACGTTCTTTGATATTATTTGAATTGTCGTAAACATTTTCAACTTTAAAATCAACCTTTTGTACAGGCATAAAAATTGCGTCTGTTTCTATAAAATCTTCAAATTTATCAGAAAAAAGTTCATTTGCTAATCTATATTTTGTTCCAGATTCAATTTTAAATTCTATTTCTAATATATGTGAACTTGAAATTGTCGCAATATAATGATTAGGGTTAACAATTTCTATTTCTGGCGGTAATTGAATTGAACTAGCGGTAATAACTGCTGGGCCATGTAATCTCAAACGTCCGAATTGTCTGGTCGATGTGTCTGATTTTAAAATAATTCCTTTTAAATTTAATAAAATTTCAAGAATATCTTCACGGACTCCAGGAATTAATGAAAATTCATCTTTTACACCAGCAATTCGAACGCCTGTAATAGCAGTTCCTTTTAAATCCCCTAATAAAACTCGTCTTAATAAATTCCCAATGGTTATTCCTTGACCAGAACTAAGTGAATCAATTAAAAATTGCCCATACATTGGACCTGATTCAATTTTTTCTGATTTTAAACATTCCATTAATAAATTAGAACTATTGATAAAATTTTTTGTGGAATTCATTATTTATTTATTTTTTTTTATAAGTAAATAGACTTATACACGTCGACGTTTTCTTGGTCGACACCCATTATGAGGTACTGGAGTTATATCTTGTATTGAAAGAATTTCTAAACCTGCGCCTTCGATTGAACGAATAGCAGTTTCACGACCTGAACCTTGACCTTTTACTAAAATTTCAACAGTTTTTATACCTATACTTAAAGCTTGTAAGGCAGCTTTTTCTGCTGCTGTTTGAGCAGCAAAAGGAGTCCCTTTACGTGCACCTTTAAATCCGGAACTACCAGAAGATGCCCATGATATGGTATCTCCTGCTATATTAGTGATCGTAACAATCGTATTATTAAAAGTTGATTGTATATGAACAACACCTGTTCCAAGATTGCTTCTATTTTTTTTTACTGCCGGTTTTCGGATTTTCTGTGCCATATTAAATTAATATTTTTAATTAGTATAACTGCCAACAAAAGAATATTATTTTTTCTTACCAGTAACAGTTTTTTTCGCGCCCCGTCGTGAACGAGCATTTGTTCGTGTTCTTTGTCCTCGAACAGGTAAGCTATTTCTGTGTCTTTTTCCTCGATGACAATTTATTTCATTTAACCGTTTTATATTTAATCCATTAAAACGTCGTAAATCTCCTTCTAACTTTAGTTCAAAGTTTTCTAAGATATTACGCAACATAACTGATTGCTCAGTAGTAATGTCGTTAGTTCTAGTTTCTGGATTAATCTCTGCTAATTGAACAATTTTCTTTGCCGATGTAAGACCAATTCCATGAATATACGTAAGTGCATATTCAATTCGCTTATTTTTTGGCAAATCTATACCTAATAATCTTACCACTTGCTTAACTCCTTTTAAATATTAACCTTGTCTCTGTTTATGTTTAGGATTTGGACAAATTACCATAATTTTTCCATGTCGCTTAATTACCCGACATTTATCACACATCTTTTTAACTGAAGGACGAACTTTCATTATAACGTTATAAATATTAAATTAATAAATAAATTTTTTACTTGATTTAATCAAATCTTTCATTATAGATATTAGAAAGAATGATACTTTTCATTTCACGCGAAATATCGAGAACAACACCTACTAAAATTAATAATGACGTAGTGCCCAAGCCATTGAAACTTGAAACATTTAATATTCCTTCAATAATATTTGGAAGAGTCGCTAATATAGCTAATATTAGGGCTCCAAAAAATGTTACTCGCTTCATCACTTGTTTTAAATAAAATGTTGTTGCTAAACCAGGTCGAACACCTGGTATACTTACAGCCATTTTTTGTAATTCTTGAGAAATATCTTTAGGATTCAAAACAATAGTAGAATAAAATGAACTAAAGATTAAAATTAATACAAAATAACTAACCCAATATATAATTTTTGATGACTTTAAAAAGATAGGGATAGTTAAAAACGGAAATACTCCTAAATTGGTAATATAATTTGGTAAAACTAATATTGCCGTTGTTAAAATTATAGGCATTACTCCCGCCTGATTAAAACGTAAAGGAATATAATTGTTTGATTTAACTTTCGAAACTACTGGCTGACTTTGACCAAGTTGCTTCGAGGAAATTAAAGGAACAATGCGTGCACTTTCTTGCAATGTAATAATGCCAGATATTGCAATAAAAAATAACAATCCAATACCAAGTCCAGATATAACAGTCAAATTCCCTGTATTTTCACTGACTAACTTTTTACCTAAATTTGGTAGACTTGAGATTATATTTGTATAAATTAATAAAGATGCCCCATTTCCTAACCCATATTCAGTGATTAATTCACTTAACCATAAAACTATCATTGCACCTGTACTAAGCCAAAGAATTATTTCAAAAGCTAATAAGGGAGTCCAATCAAATAAAGCACGCTTTAAATAAAAGGCAATACTTGAACTTTGAATTAAAGCCCAGCCAAATGTAATTAAACGAGTTAATCTTGTAATGGCTCTTCGACCTTCACCGCCTCCTTCTTTTTGTAGTTTAGAAATACTAGGTATTAACCCAGTTATTAACTGAACCATAATTGAAGCGTTTATAAATGGAAATATATTTAAAGTAAATAATCCAATTACAAATGTATCATTTCCTGAAAAAGTACTTACTAAATTTTTTGTAATTGGGTGTTGTTGAATATAAAAGGCTAAGTGTCCATGGTTAACCCCAGGAATTGGAAGAAATGTTCCCATTCTAATAAATAGAAGTATTCCTACACTTAATAAAAGACGTTTTAATAAGATATCGTCTGTCTTTTTCATTTTCTATTTTTAATAGTTTAAAATTCAAGTACTTTTTATTTTTTTTAAGCTCTAAACTAAATCACGTTTTGCTAAAACTTGTGATTTTGTTGTTAAACTTTCTAAAGCAACAATAGCAGTACGTGCATTATTTAATAAATTGTCAGAACCCAATTGTTTTGCAATTACATTTTTAATTCCTGCAACTTCTAAAACAGTTCTCACAGCTCCGCCAGCAATAACTCCTGAACCCTCAATAGAAGGGCGCATAATAATCTTACAAGCTCCTAGGTTACCTGTAACACCGTGTGGAATAGTTAACGATTTTGTAATTGGAACTTTTATTAAATTTTTTCTTCCATCTGTTTTTGCTTTTTTAAAAGCATTAACAACATCTTCAGCTTTACCAACTCCAACGCCAACTTGGCCATTTTCATCACCAATTACAACAACGGCACGAAAACTTAATTTTTTCCCACCTTTTGTTACTTTTGTTACACGGCCAATTTTGATTAATCGTTCAATAAATTTATCATCATTTCGGTTGTCATTACGACGGGGTGTTTTTTTTAATTTATTAACTTGTTTTAACTCGGTACTCATAAAATTTATTATTTTTAATTATTAGTTAAAAGTCTAGTCCACCTGCTCGCGCACCGTCTGCTAAAGCTTTTATTCGACCATGGTATAAGTATGGACCTCGATCAAAGACAATTTTTGTTATATTTTTTTGTCGACTTAATTCTGCTAATTTTTGTCCCATAAGTCTTGAAGCATTACAGGTACGACCATTTTCACTATTAAGTTTGATATCTCGATCTAACGTTGAGCAAGAAACAAGAGTCTTCGATGTAGTATCATCGATAATTTGTGCATAAATATGTTCGTTTGAACGGAAAACCGATAAACGTGGGCGTTCTACTGTTCCTTTTATTAATCCCCGTACACTTTCGCGCTTTAGCTTTTTATACTTATCAGGCTTTAGTTTTTTATTTTTATTTTTAAGTCTTAATAAAACTCTTTTTGAAAATTTCATAATATACTTTTTTTTAGAACTTAATAATTTTTATTTTTTACCCGATTTTCCAGCTTTACGTAAGATTTGTTCACCTTTGTAAAGTATTCCTTTTCCTTTATAAGGTTCAGGTGGACGCCATGATCTTACTTTCGCTGCAAATAACCCTAATTGTTCTTTATCACAAGCTTTTATATTAATAGTTGTGTTTTGAACTACTTCAACGGTTATTCCCTCTGGCATCTCAATATTTACTGGATGACTAAATCCTAAATTTAATACAAGAGAGTTTCCTTGAACGCTAGCTCTGTATCCTACACCTTGTAATACAAGAGTGATAAGAAATTGTTCCGAAACACCTACAAGCATATTATTTATTAATGTTCGGTATAAGCCATGTAAAGCTTTATTACCTCTTGCTTCATTTTTTAAACTTACAATTAAAGTACCATCTGTTTGTTCAATTCCAATAATCTCAGGAATTATTCGTTCTAATGCTCCAAATTTTCCTTTTACTTTTAAAAGTGAATCATCATTTGTAACATCTACAGTTGTTGGTATTTTAATTGGTAATTTTCCGATTCGTGACATAGTATAGATTTACTCCAATTACCAAATATAACATAAAACTTCACCACCAATTCCAAGCTCTTTGGCTTTAATGTTGGTCATTACTCCTTTTGAAGTTGAAAGAATAGCAATTCCTAATCCATCTAAAACACGTGGTAGGGTTTTTGAATCAGCATAAACGCGTAAACCAGGTTTACTAATTCGTTTAATTTTACTAATAACTCTTTCTCTAGATTGACCTTTATACTTTAATGACAAAAGTAAATATTGATATAAATTTTCACTATAAATTTCAAAATTTTCAATAAATCCTTCTTCTTTAAGAATTGCAGCTATTGCTTTTGACATTTTTGTTGCTGGTATTTCAACAATTTGATGTTTCACCATATTTGCATTTCGGATACGAGTTAACATATCTGCAATATTATCTGTGACCACTAGTAACTCCTTAATCTTATTTTATTTATTCTTGTGACCAACGTTTACGACGTAAGTGTTTTTTCTTATCCCATACTTGATTAATTTCTCCAAAAGAAGAGTATTTATCATAATAACCGCAATCATTTAAAGGGAATCGTAAAAATTTTAATAAGATCATACCATTTAAAACTCGATCAACCGTTTTAGAACGCGATTTTGGTGTAGATGAATCTAAAACAAGAGTTACGCTTAATCCTTGTATTTGATCTACGTCATCATACTCAATTTCTGGAAAAATTAATTGTTCTTTTAATGAAAAGGTATAATTACCTGCTTTATCAAAGCTTCGAACTGATAACCCTCGAAAATCACGAATTTGTGCAAAAGTAAAAAAGATTAATTTTGTAAGAAAACTATACATTTTCTCACCACGTAAGGTACTTGACACACCTAACTCCATATCTTCTCGAATTTTAAAACCAGCTACAGCTTTTTTTGATCTTGTAATTAATGGTTTTTGACCTGTAATCCGAGTAAATTCAGTAATACTTTTTTTTAAAATATTAGTATTTTGAGCAGCTAAACCTAACCCTCTATTTATACTAATCTTTTTAAGTTTTGGAATAGTATGGGGATTTGAAAATAATTCTGGGTTACTTTTTCTTAATACAGAATGAATACCAGTTTCATATTCTTTTTTTATATTTTCTAATAGACCATATAATTCTGCAATTTCTTCTAAGGAATGTTGACTACGCATATTCTTTATTTAAAATAATTTAAATTAATTTAACATTGGAATGATGAATTGGGGCTTCAAATTGTTTTATTTCTCCAACATCACTTTCAGTGTTTGGCTTAATATGTTTAAACTTGAAATTAATACCTTTTACTAAAATTTTTCCTGTATTATTATAAATTTTAGTAACTTCACCTGTTTTATTTTTATCAAAACCAGAAATAATTTTCACATTATCACCAATTTTCACATGTAATTTTTTACCTTTTGGCATTTATAAAACCTCCGGAGCTAATGAAACAATTTTAGAAAAATTCTTATCTCTAATTTCACGCGCAACAGGACCAAAAACACGTGTCCCGCGTGGATTATTTTCTGTATTTACAATTACAGCGGCATTATCGTCAAATCGAATATACATACCATCAGCTCGACGAATAGTTTTAGCTGTTCTTACTATAACTGCTCGAATAACATCAGATTTTTTAATTGGCATATTCGGGATAGCTTCTTTAACAACCCCAATAATTGTATCGCCAATTTTTCCATATCTTCGGTTTCCACCTAAGACACGGATACACATAATTTTTTTTGCACCTGTATTATCAGCTACAGTTAACATTGTTTGTGGATAAATCATAAAAAGATAATCTTAAGTAATTAACGATGATTTTGAAATAATTTTAGCTACTGACCAACGTTTTTTTTTACTAAGTGGTCGACATTCTTGTACTAAAACTTGATCACCAATATTGCATTCACCCATTTCATCATGAGCGAAATATTTACGTGTTTTTATCATTGTCTTTGAGTACATCGGATGTGGATAACGACTTTCAACTTTCACAACCACAGTCTTTTGCATTTTATTACTCACAACAATACCAATTTTTTCTTTTACAGGCATTTTAAAACTCCTTAAAACCTCTATTTAATTTTCTTATAAGACTATTAGGCAATGTCTTATGTTCTAAAAATTGAATCTTATTTAAATTATCTATGTAATGTTTAGCACATTTGTGAAAAAGAGAAATATACTAATTTATACCTATCTAATTTCAAGCAATCAATTTATCACAGCCTAAATTAGATTTTTGTTTTTCGAGTTAATCTAGAAATTTAGCTCTTAAAATAGTTTTTAATGTTGCTACTTTTTTTTTAGTAGCTTTAATTTGATGGGGTTTAAATGGTTGGCGAGTAGCTTTTTTAAATCGCAAATCAAATAATACCTTTTCTGCCTCTTTCAGCTCTTTAATCAATTCTTGAGTCGACATTGACATATTATCCTTACTGTTAGAGTTAGATATTTTCATATGTTATTAATTATCGTTTCTAATAATAAATTTTGTTTTAATTGGTAACTTATATGCTGCTAAAGTAAAAGCCGCACGTGCTACTTCTTCGGGAACAGCACTAATTTCAAATAAAATTGTTCCTGGTTTTACTGTCGCAACCCAGTAATCAACTGCACCTTTACCAGATCCCATACGTGATTCGGCAGCCCGTGCTGTAACTGTTTTATCTGGAAAAATTCTAATCCATAATGAAGCTCCACGTTTAGTATAACGAGTAATTGTTCTTCGTGTTGCTTCGATTTGACGTGAAGTAATCCATGATGGTTCTAAAGCTTGTAAGCCATATTTGCCAAACGAAATTTCGTTTCCTCTAGTTGCTTTTCCTCGCATTCTACCACGGTGGTATTTTCTATATTTTGTTCTTTTTGGACTTAACATAATGAAATGAGATTAATTAATAAATATAACTTTTCAGTTCTTTTTTGTGCTTTTATTATTTTTTTAATATTTCATTTTTAAATAACCAGACTTTTACACCTAAAATACCATAAATTGTGTTCGCTTCTTTTGTAGCGTAATCAATATCAGCTCTTAAGGTTTGTAGTGGAACTCGCCCTTCGCGAATCCATTCAGTTCTAGCCATTTCTGCACCATTTAATCGGCCAGCTACTTGAATTTTAATACCGTTTACTTCGTTATCTTGAGCACATTTTAATGCTTCACGAATTGCACGACGGAATGCAACACGATCTTCAAGTTGTTGAACTACAAGATCAGCAATAAGGGAAGCGTTTGAGTTAACGTTTTCAACTTCTACAATATTAATAGTAATTTGGCGATTATTAGGTATAAACTTTTTAATATTGGCTGCTAAAGTTTTAATCTCAGAACCATTATCTCCAACTAAGATTCCTGGTCGACCTGTTTCAATATTTAATTCAATTTGATCACCCAACCCGTTTCTATTAATATGAATATCTGAGATACTCGCGAATTTGGCTAATTTATTAAGATATGTTCTAATTTTATCATCTTCTTCTAATAGTGTTGAATAATGTTTAAAATCAGAATACCAAGCCGATCGATGTTCTTGTGTAATACCTAAACGAAATCCCAAAGGATGTGTTTTTTGTCCCATAGAAAAAATCCTTAATTATTATTTTCTTAACTAATTGATTTTACAACAACTGTAATATGACAAGTTGGTTTTAAAATCTTAAAAGCTCGACCTTGGGCACGTGGTCGAATACGTTTTAATTTTGGGCCTTCATCTGCAAAAATTTCTGAAATAACTAATTTTTTTTTATCTAAATTATAATTATTTTTTGCATTTGCTGCTACAGAATGAACTACTTGCCAAATCGGTGAGCTGGCATCGTAGGGTAAAAATTCTAATATCATCAATGCTTCTTGGTATGAACGACCGCGAATTTGATCTAACACTTGTCTTACTTTATGTGGAGATATCCGCACATATTTTGCTACTGCTTTTACTGATTGACCATCCGACATAATAGCGTTTCCTTAATATTTTTTACATATATTTTAGGTTTCTAAAGAATCGTTATTTTAATATTGAAATATTATTTTTTTTCTTGAGAAACACTACTTCCATAAGCTAATTTAATTGTTATATATTCACCTGGTTCTAAATTTTGGGATTTCTGACTCATAAATTTATTATGAGTTGAAACTTTGTTTATGTAAATTTCATAAATCCACATATCAAAAAAATTTACAGATAAATTATTTTGTAAAGAAATCACAATTGAATACAAAGCTTGTAAAAGAAAATCTCGTTCAATCGGGTTAGATTTTAAGAGATAAGATATATCATCACGCACATAATAAAAATGTTTAAACTGAACACTTTGCAAAATTAATTTTGCTAGTGGAGATAATTTTTTTTCAGATTTAACATTAAAAGTTTTAATTTGGAAACTTTTTGGAAAATTTAATGTTAATTCTAATCGTGCCATGTTTAGGTTTTCCTTAACGTTTTGTTTTTTTATCTGCCTTAATATGTGATTTAAATGTTCGTGTAGAAACAAATTCACCCAATTTATGGCCAACTAATTGGTCAGAAATAAAAATTGGAACATGTTGTCTCCCATTATATACAGCAATTGTAAATCCAACCATATTAGGTAGGATAGTCGAACTACGTGACCAAGTTGTAATTATATCTTTTTTTCCCTCTGAGTTCATTTTATTAATTTTCTTTAATAAATGATAAGCAACAAAAGGTCCTTTTTTTAATGATCTTGACATTTTTGAGAATCTTATTAATAAATTTTTTATGAATTAATTACGAACATCGGCGAAGAATATAAGCATTACTTAATTTTTTCGTTTTTCGTGTTTTTTTCCCTAATGCTGGTTTCCCCCATGGTGTTAAAGGTCTAGTACGACCAATTGGAGCTCGACCTTCCCCACCCCCGTGCGGGTGATCACATGGGTTCATAACTGACCCTCGAACAGTTGGGCGTTTGCCTAACCAACGTGTACGACCAGCTTTACCACTTTGAACTAGGAATGCATCATTATTACTTAATTCACCGATTGTAGCAAAACATTCTTTGCGAATTAATCGAATTTCTTTAGAAGGTAATCGTAAAGTTATATAATCTCCCTCTTTCGCTAAAATTTTTGCTGACGTTCCTGCAGAACGTACAATTTGCCCACCACGGTTAGGTATTAATTCAATATTGTGGACAGATGTTCCTAAAGGAATTTCTTCTAATGGTAAAGTATTTCCGATATCTAATGATATTCCTTTTCCAGATAAAACTGTGTCACCAACATTTACATTATTCGGATGGAGAATATAACGTTTTTCACCATCTATGAAATGAAGTAACGCAATTCTAGCATTTCTATTTGGATCATATTCAATTGAATTAACAATAGCAGGGATATTATGTTTATTTCGTTTGAAATCGATTAGTCGGTATTGTTTCTTATGACCACCACCTCTATGTCTGATAGTAATAACTCCTCGGTTATTTCTCCCCTTATTTCGATGATTTTTTCTGATTAAACTTTTTTCTGGTTTATCAGTTGTTATCTCTGAAAAAGATGATAGGGCTCTATTACGTGTCCCTGGGGTATATGCTTTATAAAGACGAATACTCATAATTTATATAATTATTAATTTTCTTCTGCAAATAAGTTTATTGTATCGCCCTCTGATAACGTTACAATGGCTTTTTTATAATGTGATTTCCAGCCCATGTATTGACCAACACGCTTTTTCTTTTTCGGTAAATGAGCAGTATTAATTTTTACTACTTTAACATTAAATAAATATTCAATTGTAGCTTTAATTGTTGGTTTATCAGATTTAGGGCTTACAACAAAACTATATTGATTGTTAGCTAGTAATCTTGTAGCTTTATCTGTAATAATTGGATATTTGATAATATCCATACTGATATCATTAAGGTATGAAGAATTAATCACAATAAATCTCCTTTATATCATTAACTGCTAATGGTGTTAACAAAATTTGTTTTGCTTTTAATAAACTTAACGTATTTAAATTTGATGCCGAAATTAATTCAACATTTTTTAAATTTTGAGTTGATAATTTTAAAGGAGTCGTTTTTTTACCAACAACTAATAAAATTTTTTGGTTTAAGTCTAAATTATAATTTTTACAAATCTCACAAAAAGCTTTTGTTTTTGGTTGATCAATTACTGATTCTAATTCACCAATTATCGAAATAGTATTCCGTTTATTATATAATAAAGTCTGTAATGCTAAATTACGTTCTTTTTTATTTAACTTTAAATTAGTTGTTTTCGGTTTTGGACCAAAGATAACACCACCACCTCTCCATAATGGAGAACGGCTTGACCCTGCCCGAGCTCGACCTGTTCCTTTTTGTTGCCAAGGTTTTTTACCACCACCGCGAACTTCACTTCTGGTTTTTGTTGAAACCGTTCCTTGCTTTTGTGAAATTTGATGTCTTAAAATATCTCGATGAATCAAATAATTACCTGAATTTTCTAAGATCTTAAGTTTAAAATCATATTTATCAGATGATATTTGTCCATTTGAATCTAATGAATTGTATTCTATAGTTTTTTGAACAGCCATATAGTATTTTTCCTAATGTTCAGTTAGTTAATCATATTTTTTATGCATTATTTGGAAGGAACAATACTAAGTAAATTACCAGGTTTCCCAGGAACAGCTCCTTTAACAACTAAAATATTTTCACCGTTATTTACTTGAACGATTTTTAATTTCTTAATGTTTGCAATTTTATTACCAAGTTGACCAGCCATTTTTTTTCCTGGTAAAACACGACCGGGTGATGTCCCCATACCAATTGACCCAGGGGCTCTATGATTTTTCGATCCATGAGTCATAGGACCTCTTGCAAAATTATGACGTTTTTGAAGACCTGAGAAGCCTTTACCTATACTCTTTCCTGTAACATCGATTAATTGACCGGCAACAAATGACTCAACATTTAAAACTTGCCCAACAGTAAAATCAGCAGGATCATTCACGCGAAATTCTTTTAAATATTTTAAAGGTTGAATATTTGACTTTTGTAAATGGCCTAGTTGAGGTTGTGTTAACGATTTTGTTGACACATTTCCATAACCAACCTGAATTGCGTTATAACCATCGTTTAAGGTAGTTTTAACTTGTGTAACTATACAGGGTCCAACTTTTAAAATTGTAACTGGAATTATATTCCCTGATTCGTCAAATATTTGGGTCATTCCAATTTTGTTTCCTAATAAACCTAAAGACACAATATTTTTCTCCAAAAAATACTTATATATATATATTAATAGTGATAAAATGTAATTTTTTTAAAATCATACAATATTTTGATAATTATAATTACCAAACAGTTATATGATTTTAAAAAAATCAAAAGATTTTGTCTATATAAGAAATATAAACAATATTATAATAAAGCATGGTATAGATAGGATAAGAATATAAAAAAGATTAAAGTGGTCATTCAGATTTTATATTTTATATATTTATATGTATGGTGTATACTTTATAATAGTAAACACAAATTTATACAAAGTTAAATATTTATATGAATAAAGTAGTAGGAATTGATTTAGGAACAACAAATTCTGTAGTTGCTGCTATTGAAGGTGGACAACCTACAGTAATTACAAATGCTGAAGGTTTTCGAACAACACCATCAATCGTAGCTTATACAAAAAAAGAAGAATTATTAGTTGGTCAACTGGCTAAACGTCAATCAGTAGTTAATGCAGCAAATACATTTTTTTCTGTTAAACGGTTTATAGGGTGTAAAGCAGATGAAGTTTCAGAAGAATCAAAAGAATTACCATATAAAGTTATAAAAGACGATAATGGTAATATTAAAATTAAATGTTCTTCTTTAAATAAAGATTTTAGTCCTGAAGAAATTTCAGCACAAGTTATAAGAAAATTAATTAATGATGCTAAAGAATATTTAGGACAAGATGTTACAAAAGCTGTAATTACTGTACCTGCTTATTTTAATGATTCTCAACGACAAGCAACAGTTGACGCTGGAAAAATAGCGGGTATTGAAGTTTTAAGAATTATTAATGAGCCTACCGCAGCTTCATTAGCTTACGGTTTAGATAAAAAACAAAATGAGACTATTTTAGTTTTTGATTTAGGTGGTGGGACATTTGATGTTTCGGTTTTAGAAGTTGGTGATGGGATTTTCGAAGTATTATCAACAGCTGGTGATACTAATTTAGGTGGTGACGATTTTGATAAAGCTTTAGTTCGTTGGTTAGTAAACGATTTTGAAGCAAAAGAAGGCACTAATTTAACTAAAGATATTCAAGCTTTACAGCGTTTAACGGAAGCTGCTGAAAAAGCAAAAATGGAATTATCAAATGTTGAAAAAACAACAATCAATTTACCTTTTATTACAGCAGATAAAAACGGCCCGAAACATATTCAACAAGATTTAACACGTGAAAAGTTTGAAACCTTATGTAAAGATCTAATTGATCGTTGTCGTATTCCTGTTGAAAAAGCCTTAAAGGATGCAAAATTAGATAAATCCGGAATTGATGAAGTTGTATTAGTAGGTGGTTCTACACGAATTCCAGCAATTCAAGAGTTAGTAAAATCATTAACAGGTAAAAAACCAAATAAATCCGTAAACCCAGATGAAGTGGTTGCAATTGGCGCAGCGATTCAAGCTGGTATTTTAGCTGGTGAAATAACAGATATTTTATTACTAGATGTTACACCATTATCTCTTGGTGTTGAAACAGTTGGTGGGATCATGACAAAATTGATTTCACGAAATACAACAATTCCAGTTAAAAAATCTGAACTATTCTCTACTGCTGCTGATAATCAAACTAATGTAGAGATTCATGTTTTACAAGGTGAAAGAGAAGTTGTTAGTGGAAATAAAAGTTTAGGAAACTTTAAATTAGAAGGAATCCCAGAAGCACCAAAAGGGCGACCACAAATTGAAGTAACATTTGATATTAATGTTGATGGTTTGTTATCTGTAACTGCTAAAGAAAACGAATCAGGAAAAGAACAGAGTGTAACAATTCAAGGTAGTTCTAATCTATCAGAAAATGATATTGATACTATGTTAGAAGAAGCAGAAAAGTATGCCTCAGTTGATAAAGAACAAAAAGAAAAAACTGACTTACTATTAGCTTCCACAAATTATTGTCGAACAATAGAAGAAAAGATTGAGAATGAGGAACTTACTAACTGTACAGAAGATGAAAAAATAGAAATTCAATCTGCGATTAGTAATCTTCGTGAAATAGTATCAAACGATAGTACGTCTTCTGAATCAATTAAAGAATCTTTTGAACAATTACAAAAAATGTTGGAAGGGAAATTAAATTAATATAAAAAATAGATAAAAATTTCATGATGGGTTTTTAATTTCTACAGTATACTATTTATTAATAATATTCTGTAGAAATTAAAATTTCGAATAACTTTTTTTACTTTTATTTAGTCGTTTCTATATCATCTACAATAATACATTCTGTTGTTAAAATCATACTAGCGATTGATGTTGCATTTTGTAAGCCTGAACGAGTTACTTTTGCAGGGTCAACAACACCTTCCTCATACATATTACCAAATATATTTTTGGCAGCGTTATACCCTATCTCAAACTCTTGTTCTTGAACTTTCCCAATGATAACCGCCCCATTAATACCTGCATTTTCAGCAATTCTTTTTAAAGGAGCAACAATTGCACGTGAAATAATAAGAGCCCCAATTAATTCATCTTCTTTTAAATTATTTTTTGCCCATGTTACTAGATTTTCTGATAAATGAGCTAGAGTTGCCCCACCGCCAGGTACGATACCTTCCTCAACTGCTGCTCGCGTTGCATTTATCGCATCTTCTAAACGTAATTTTTTATCTTTCATTTCTGTTTCTGTTACGGCACCTACACGAATTACAGCAATACCACCTGAAAGTTTAGCAATACGATCTTGTAATTTTTCTTTTTCATAACCAGTTTCTGCAACATTAACTTGCTTCCGTAACTGCTCACAACGAGCTTTAATATTTTCAATTTCTAAACCATCACCAACAATTGTGGTTGTATCTTTATTAACTATAATCCGTCTTGCTTGACCTAATAAATTTAATTGAATATTATCTAAACTTAACCCAGCATCTTGGGTAATAACAGTTCCACCAGTTAAAACAGCAATATCTTGTAACATTAATTTTCTTAATTCCCCAAATCCTGGTGCACGAACAGCAACTACATTTACGATACCTCTTAATTTATTTAAAATTAAAGTTGCTAATGCTTCTTTCTCAACATCTTCAGCAATTAGTAATAAAGGACGTTTGGTTTTCGTAATTTGCTCTAAAATTGGTAATAAATCTTGTTGAACTAAGGTAATTCTTTTATCAGTCAATAGGATATAAGGATTTTCATACGATACTTCCATTTTTTCTGTATCGGTTATAAAATACGGTGATATAAATCCTTTTTCTAATTTCATACCTTCTGTAATTTCAAGTTCCGTAATAATCCCTTTACCTTCCTCTAATGAAATTACACCTTCTTTACCAACTTTTGCTAATGCATCCGCTATTAAAGATCCAATAACATCATCATTACCAGCTGATATTGATGCTACTTGTTTAATGGAGTGAATATCTTCTACTGGTTGTGCAAATTCATTTATTTGCATAACTAAATATTGCGTGGCTTTTTCCATTCCTAATTTTATTGAAATTGGGTTTGCTCCTGCTGCCACATTTTTTAACCCTTCTTTAACCATAGCATAAGCAAGAACTGTTGCTGTTGTCGTCCCATCTCCTGCAACATCGTTTGTCTTTGAAGCTGCTTGGCGAATTAAAGAAACACCAGTATTTTCAATGTGATCTTCTAATTTAATTTCTTTTGCAATAGTTACACCATCATTAACAATTTGCGGTGAACCATAGTTTTTTTCTAAAACAACATTCCGTCCTTTTGGACCTAGAGTTACGGAAACAGCTTCTACCATTATTTCCATTCCACGCTCTAAAGCACGTCGTGCATTATCTTGATATAAGATTTTTTTTGCCATAAAATCAAATTTTAATAAATTTATAAAAATTGTATATCTGTAACTGTAAAATAAAAATCAACAATTCGGCAAGTTAAATTTTAAATTTTGTTAAAATTTTTTTGTTTAAAAGCTTTACTAAAAAGAACAATAACTAGTATTATTAAAGAGTAATATAGTTTGGGCTTGTAGCTCAGTGGACTAGAGCACGTGGCTACGAACTACGGTGTCAGGGGTTCGAATCCCTTCTTGCCCAATATATCAAAGTATATTTATAAATTGTACAAATAAATATTAACTAATTGAATTACTATATTACTGTGCTGGGGTGTCGCCAAGTGGTAAGGCTGTGGACTTTGACTCCGCCATTCGTAGGTTCGAATCCTGCCACCCCAGTTTTTATAACCATCTCTCTTTAATCTCTATTCTTTTAAATTTTTTGATAGACTAAATATAGAATGAAGAGCAGAAAAAATTTTTTTACTTAATAAAAAAACTATGACAGCTCATATTCAATTTATAAAAGGTATAGATGAAAAAGTTTTACCTGATATTCGACTAACCCGTTCAAGAGACGGCAGTACTGGAACAGCAACATTTCGTTTTAAGAATGCAAATATTTTAGATAAAAGTTTAGCATTAAATGGAGAAATTACTGGTATGTATATGGTTGACAAAGAAGGAATTTTAGAAACTCGTGATGTAAGTGCTCGCTTTATTAATGGAAAACCTCAAGCTGTTGAATCCATTTATATTATGAAAAGTTCTGAAGCTTGGGATCGATTTATGCGGTTTATGGAACGATATGGAGAAAGTAATGGTTTAGTTTTTACCAAAGCTTAAACTTTGTTGTTATTTCTTCTTAAAAAATTTATTCTTTTTTCAGTAAATAAGTTTTATAAACCTAAACGTTTAAAAACATAAATGTCGATTAATCCTAATGTATAATGTCAATTGTGCTCATTTCTGAACTTGTTAAACCCTAGCTCTGAAATTAGTTAAAAATAAACGAGTGTTATCAGTTGCTGAACTCATCCTGTGCAATATTGTACCCCAGTAGTGGGAGTGACAACAAGTCCTATGGTGTTATGTTATTTGTGGAATAATAATAGGTAAGATTTAAGCTAATTCATTAATTAAAATATTTATTTAACAATTCTCTTTTCTTATGGGTGAATTAAATTTTGGTTCTGAAAACTTAAACGTAGATTTTATAAATTTAAATCTACCATTTCAAAGTCTTGGACAAATTAACCGGCTCGCTACTTTCTTATCAGATAGTTTTAATGATCAGGATATTTTATTCAACAGAGTTATTAAAAAACAAAATGTCTTAACAAGATATACTAAAACCCCGTATTTCGCTGATTTTACTATAAATTCAACGAAATACTCGAGGAGTACGGTTATACGTTCTCTTGGGAGTCGTGTGTAACTTTATTAAAAAGAATTTTTTTATATTTTTTTTACAAAAATATTAATTATGACAAAACTAATTTAAGTAAATTAGATAATTCATAACCTTTGAGGAAAAATTTTTACCTAATTTTCTATTATTGACTCTAAATTGTTAACCTCCACCAACAATAGTAACTATTTCAATTTTATCTTTATCATTAATAAAAATTGTACTCCAATTTTCTTTAGGGCAAATAAAATGATTGTATTCTAGAACTAGAAGAGATGAGTTATAATTGAAATAGTCAATTATATTTAATAAATTAAGAACTTTGTCGCTAAAAAACTCTTCACCATTTAAAAAAAATTTCTTTGTTTCTTTCATATTACAGTTTTTAAAAATAGAATATTTTATTAATAACCTAGACGTGATTCAATATAACTTGGTATAGTACTATTGGTAAATAGTTTGGCGGGTGTGGCCAAGTGGTTAAGGCAGTGGGTTGTGATTCCACCATTCGCCGGTTCAAGTCCGGTCATTCGCCCTACTTCAAACATTTAAAATAAAAAGTAAGAAAAATCAAATACATAGATATATATATAGGTATAATAATTTTATGTCACGTTACCGAGGACCTAAATTACGCATCACAAGACGATTAGGTAAATTACCAGGATTAACACAAAAAACATCAAAAAAAACTGCTAGACCTGGTCAACATGGAAAAACTTTAGAGGGTGGTAAAAAGAAAACAACTGAGTATGGTATCAGGTTAGAAGAAAAACAAAAATTAAAATTTAATTATGGGATAAGTGAAAGTCAACTTTACCATTATATTAAAGAAGCGCGTCGTCGGAATGGTGTTACTGGTTTAATCTTATTACAATTACTAGAAATGAGATTAGATACAATTTGTTTCTCTTTAGGTTTTGCTCCAACAATTGCAGCTGCTCGTCAATTAGTAAACCATGGTCACATTAGAGTAAATAATAAAGTTGTCAGTATTCCAAGTTTCCAATGTCAAATTAACGATCTTATTGGTGTTAAACCAAAATCAACATCAAAAAACGTAATTGAAAATAATTTAAAAACAACAAATTTTGTTGATCCTCCTACTCATTTAACATTAGATAAATCAAAATTAGAAGGAATCGTTAAAAATTATTGTGATCGAAGCGAACTTTTATTAGAGTTAAATGAATTATTAGTAATTGAGTATTACTCAAGACGATAATTTTAATACAAAACTTTATTCCTAATTTTATTTAAAAAAAATCATAATTTATAAACTGCCTTATGTTAAAACTAAGATTAAAACGAAACGGAAGAAAACGACAACCTTCATATAGATTAGTTATTATGGAAAATACTACTCGACGTGATGGTAGACCAGTAGATGAAGTTGGATACTATAATCCAATTACAAAAGAATCTTACTTTAATGAAGAAAAAATTGTAAAATGGTTAAGTCATGGTGTTCAACCGACAGAAACTGTTTTTCAATTATTAAAAAAAAGTAACTTAATTAAAGTATAAACTAAAGTTTTATTCAATATTGAATTAAACTTTATTATGATTAATAATTAAAAAGAGTTAAATTATTAATCATAATTTTATGATAAAATTTATTTTTTCTATTTTCTAATAAAAATGATGATACCCATAAGTTTATCACTTTCTAAAAAGAAAGATACTTAAATACGAGATTTTTAAGTAAAATA
>JALLOZ010000264.1:0-15107 GCA_036939875.1 Thalassiosira pacifica
GTGTTGGTGTTGGTGTTGGTGTTGGTGTTGGTGTTGGTGTTGGTGTTGGTGTTGGGTGTTGGTGTTGGTGTTGGCGTTGGGTGTTGGTGTTGGGTGTTGGTGTTGGTGTTGGCGTTGGTGTTGATGTTGGTGTTTGTGTTGGTGTTGGTGTTGGTGTTGGTGCGGGTGTTGGTGTTGGTGCGGGTGTTGGTGTTTCTCTTGATGTTGGTGTTGATGTTGGTACCATACATGTTTCTACTACATTCAAACCTAGGTACATTATCTTATTAATACATTCACTATCTGCTACTACATATTATTCTACCTTTATAGTGTATTCTTGTTTATTGTGTGTAGCTCTTATCAGCCAATAGTATGTTGTACTTTGAACATTTTTTTGGTAGTACTTCTATGGATGTATTTTGCCAAGTTGGTATCATAGTTTAAATACTATCATAAAAAATAGAATGGTCACATTTAATCTTTGTTGTCAAAGGTATCATTACATTCAGATCTCACACAAAAGATAAAATATATTGACTTGTGTGTGTGGTTTGTTCTGAGGCAGGATGGGGGAAAAAGCAAAAAAAGACCCCATACCACAAGGGTATGGGGTAAGATCGGTTGATAATGACATGGTTGTAGAGGCTGTTGGATGCTACAGGATTGAAAATAGAAAATAGGCACCTTACCTGCGACAACTACTATATAGGGTCTGTTTATAAACCCATCGAAGGGCTTTTGGGGGCCCGAGCCAATGACAGTGGCGGCAAATGATATGAAAATGAAGGGTATCCCGTACTATTCCTATGTGGGTACTATCCATTGCTGCCGGAAGAAAGATATTCTTTATTTATTGCTACTATTCCTACATAAGCTGAAACAAGACGGCGCGGTAAAAAGCGGCGCGACAAAAAAGTCAACAAACGCTGTCGCTCTCTCACAGCATTCTCCTCGCAATCTCGCTCTCTTTCGGCACTCTCTAATCCGCAGAAATATGCCGCTCTAAGCGCCGCAGCCCGAATCAATCGGAAATCATTGTCATAAAAATACAGATCTGATCTTCAATCTAATAATCTCTCAGACTGTCATTCCTACAAAATATTACCGGTAAGATTCGTGTGAAATGTTTGGTTGACGAGGACAACGGCAGTTGGCAGACGGTTGACGAGGAGAACGGCAGATGGCAGACGAATAGTATGCATCATTATGTAAGAATGTCGGCCGAATCTGATGGAGGGAATAAAGCTCGGGCTTGGTTAGCAAGACTATTGTTAGATCGGCATGCTGGCTTCATGAACGGCTTGTAAATCGATGATGTGGTTGGGCATGGCTATGCTCATTTTATGAGGAAGAATAATCGTCATTGCTAGAAAGCGTTCTCACACCAGCCTTTTTTCATGCTGTTTATATTCACAGACAAAAATGGCAGACGATGATAACGAGCAACAGCAAGGGCGACAGATTGCTCGCCGTCTTCCGTACGGTGGGCTACGCAACCTCCATGTAGATAATTTCGAGACCATTTCAGGCCCAGCAACAGCGGCAAATATGAATCTTTTCTTTCGATCTCGCAATATGAATCAGCACGTGACGATTGACGAACTTATCTGTGATCCTAGTGGAAATCATAGAAAGAAGTTTCTTTTTGGGATTATCGTCTCGATGACTCTCTGCTCAAGCAATCAGCCTACTACTATGTATAATAGGGGAGCAGGTGGAAAGAAAGGTAATTCATCGGGTACCAATTTCCGGCGTATGATTCGAGTCTTTGATCCCACGGTTCCAGCGGGAGGGATTAATACCTTCACGATTCTTGAAGGGAATGGGCACAATGCTCGTCTTTTCAGTTTGGACCTGGCAGTGAGAGATGATGGGACATTTCGTGAGTATTCGTTTTAGTACCATTCGTAACGAAACATCATCAAATACTAACCTTTTATTGTTTCATTGCTTATTAGGTCCAGGAACTGCGATCGTGGTGCGCACTCTTTCTGGGATCAGAAACTACATGGGTGGTACCAACGCAATCATGGTAGTCAATCATCCACTCATTCCAGTCAAAATGAACATGCGGCTACCTGAAGTACCAATCAACAAGGATGTTGAGAACATTGCTGGTTTTGTCATTCATGGAGCCCACATCAGTAGTAATTCGCAGCACGCATTTGATACAATGTGTGGAGGAAATATGTGTGACAAGATGGGTTTGTACAAGGAAGGCAGAGTCTCTCGGACTTGTGTCTGTTTTGCAATGTCAAACGGTCGCACTTTTCTACCTGGCCTGGCGATGAACCTCGCGGTGGTAGAGCGCACAGGTAATACGTTTGAATCATTTGACTTTTCAAGTCAGTTTTTCCTTGAGACTTTCATCTTCAAGAGCAAGTTTCCGCTTGGCACTCGAGAGTCTACATTATCCCAGTGGCAGATGGATGAAGCCATCATGGACGGGGTTGACAAAGTCTTTAACAGCGTCAATCAAGAAGGTGGATGGACGATTATTGGGTGGACAAAAATGGGTCTTGTAAAAGATGAGGCGGCTCCTGAAGGTCCAAAGGGCGCATTCAATGGTCAAAATGAAGAGGCCAAAATTGAAGCTGGTACACTCAACTATCACATCACAAGTCTTCTTCCATCGACCCCGCAAGCTATCAATATTGTCGAGATGGATTCTTTCAGGATTGATCTCGTGCGCACTGCTAGAGATGAAGGAGCAGAAAAT
This sequence comes from Thalassiosira pacifica, assembly GCA_036939875.1. Taxonomy (NCBI): domain Eukaryota; phylum Bacillariophyta; class Thalassiosirophyceae; order Thalassiosirales; family Thalassiosiraceae; genus Thalassiosira; species Thalassiosira pacifica. Next base: position 2,702 of record JALLOZ010000264.1, read on the forward strand.
GATTGATCGAGAGGACGAGCGTTTACGTTGATTTGTATCATGTATGAATCCTTTGCGCAGATATTATATCACGATCAAGAGTGTAGCCTTTTAGTTCATTGCAATATGCATGAATCCGTTTCGTAGATACAAAATACACATACATAACTACTCATAAAACAAATATTCATATTGCAAACACCATCTAAATTTTCAGCTCTAGATTTGAACGATAATGAATATGCGAATAGATGTCGATTACTAGACGTGCATGATGGAACATAGAATGGCAGATGGTAGGATAGGTAGCAAGGTCAAGGAAAGTAACGAGAGATGTGCGTGATGTAATGTAGGTATGGCAGATGGTAGGTAGCAAGGTTGAGGTGGGTAACGGGAGATATGCATGAGTATGGCATATGTATTATTGTATTATTGCCATCTTTTCCATTGATTTTCTGTATATGAATAAGAAATCACGTAGCGTATGAATGTGTATTTTATGAATTAATTTTGAGGAGATATGAGCCTCACAAAATTGATTCGATCAGGGGTGCCGTTGATGATAGCATTATTATTTTGGTCATTCACAAGCCTTTCTCCTTGAGTAATAATATTGAACACATCATCATTGTCCAACTGGTTTCGATAATGACGCCACTGTTGTTCTAGCCCCATGCGCTGAGCTTTGGTATAATGTACCAAGCCCGTGATGTAGCAAGCAACAGCGAATGGCTGGTCTTCAACTCTCTCGGTACCAACGGCACCCCGGCCTGATTGGTGTTGCCGAAATCATTGGGCTATATTCTCTGTCTGTCCAATATATGTAAAATTTCGGTTGCGAAGTGAAATAAGCAAATATACATATCCTGTGCTATCTGTGGGCAATACCGAACTGCCACGGAGAGTAAACGGATAAAGATCTGCGAAAGGAAGTGTATGTTGTGGTATCTCAGTTGGTCCATCGGAGTTAATTGTCACCATGTTTAGTATACTCTCCATCATTTGTGTCCATTGATTGGCGGTAGTGACTAGCTCCCATAACTTATCAACTGCAAAGTTCATCTCACCAACAATAATCATGAGCCCGGAAGTGGGAGTACGGCTGAACGTAACAACGACTTGCTCCTTTTCCCATGGGCAAGTATTTTGAGAGGAAATTTCAACGGCAAGCCCAGCAACAATTGTACATCCTTGCGACTTATTGATAGTCAAAGCCCCAATGTGCTTCAGTGCGTACTGTTTACGTTTCCCATCAAATCCAAGACTTGCTTTTATACCTCTTTCTGGAGCACATCCAATCTTCACCTCTCTCCATCCCATATTCCGTAGAGCTTCTTTGTCTGGACGCTCTTCATCATCTTGTAAAAATGCAATATGCTGTGTATTCGGAGGTGCAATGAATATTGGAAAAGTACCAAAGTTGTCCAATGTTGCGTCAGATGGCATATCCACTAATACCGCGAGGTTTGATTGTAAATAGTGGCCATTAGCGTCATTTTGAGTGCACTCATAGACACCCCATCGGAACAAAACTAACTTCTCAGGCTCTTTCAACGCGTTGTTCAATGATCTGATAGTAGCAGGATTGGCAGGAGTCCACTCAGATAAACCTGCAGATCTGACATGAGTATCCCGTGAGCGACGAACATAATATTCTTCTTCTTGAGAATCCTGAAACCGCCGAATGATTTGCTCCGTGTATAATGCGGTTGAATTTTTTACAACTGCTTTTCGAGAAAACATGCGTGCCATCTGTGGTGTTATTCTAGGATCCTGCCAATCCCGCACATACGTGAAGATGGTCCGAGCTAAATGATAAAATCGAGATTTCTTTTCGGAATCGTTTCTCAGCAGAAGTGGGTTCATTCTTGTTAATTGTTGGAATTCACGAAATAAAGCATCGTTTGCAGCTCGGACAGACTGCTTCAGCTCAACCATTGTAAAAGTAGTAAGTATCAAAGTAGAACAGAGAAAGGGTGACGCGTTGATTGGTTGCAGTTGGGCATGGTCCATTGTTCCAAGCAAAAGAACACCTCCAAATGGCATCTGTGATTTTCGTAGCTTTCGTAGAATAATGTCCATGATAGAAAGGAGCTCGGCTGACACTTGCCCAGCTTCATCAATAAATAGAATGTCCATTGTCAGCAATGCGTGATATATCAGCTTCTTCCTATAGATGATTTGCATTGCCATTTCTGCACATCGATACGGATGGGACGTTTGCGTGGTACTATTCAAACAAAAGAGTTTGTGAATGTGTATACCACCAATCGCGTTTGCTCGCGCTGCCATTAATGCAGTAGACAGACACCGTAATCCTTGAGAGATAGTGTATAGAACTGCCCACGCTCCTACATATGTTTTGCCAGTACCGGGAGCCCCATGTACAATAACATTTTTGGTATACGTCAGTGTATGGCGTCCAGTAACAGCAGCATTGTATTTGTTGACACTGTACACAGCTGTCTGCATCGCAAGCTTTTGCTCTTCTAGAGAAGCTGGACTTTGATTCTCGGAGCGCTCCATGTTTCCAACTGGGTCCCATGAAAGCGGGTTATATCGGGTTGCACGTTCGACAGTTGTTCGTGGTGGAAGATTGGGGGCACCAGTGAGTGAAGTATATGCCGAAGTGAGTTGAGTATCAATGAGTTGATCCCAAAACTGAATCTGTTCCACCTCTGCGGCGTTGAGCATTTCAGTTAGAGTGAATGGGATCTCGTTTGCAATAAACTCATCTCTGAGAATGATAGTTTCAAATATCCTACTTGCATTAACAATGAATCCATCCGCCTTGCGTAAAGAGTTTGGATAGAAGACAACTTGTTCCAGAATATATTTGCGAAGCAAGTCGTTTGCATATTGTTGGCGGGATTCGTCATCCTCTTCCATTCCAATGAGTCTAGCTTTTTGTAGACAGACACGTGGGCTCGCATTCTTGAGTACATCCATCTCTGTGACATATTTCCCCAATGACAGTATAACATGTACAAAAAACAGATGAGTATTCGAAGGGTTGACATTTGTCATTACTGGAATGGGGAGAAGATCCAATCCATCATCAAAGATGAAGCCATCGAATTTAGATTTCCATCGAATATCTTGTTCATTCAAACTCTGGTCGTTGCTTTGTTTTATTCTGATCATACTTTGAATAGTCTTGTTGATGGAGATACAAAATTGACGCTCAGATGGAGTATTGCGAAGCCTGTCGGAAGTTCTCAGTTCTTGTAGGTTCTCTTCTACCAAGATCTTTACCTCGTCTAAAGCATTCAAGCGGATACGTACTTGCCTACCCAAGATATCAATCCATAAACAGGTCTTCAGGTCACGAGAAAGACGCGATTGCATTGATTCAGCATCAGACCAATCAAGATTATCAATAATGCACAATCGGTAATAGTCCCTCGGTGTTTCAAATACTGATACAAGCTCAGGAGGTCTCAAACCAAACATTGATATCGAATCAAAAGATCGTGACATTTTTTTGTGATCGCGAGCAGTGATCTCTTGGTTCATGGTAACCTTCTGCATCCAATGAAGATTGAGTTGCTCATTTTCCCGAGCATGACACGCAGCCAGGCCACTAATATGTGCATCTGCAACGTCATCGTCTGATGATCCATCACCATGGTTGTAGTCTGGGCGATCGACCTCACCATTGGATTTCAGTTTGATCTTGTGGCGTGCTCTGACCTCTAGACAGAGAGTTGAAATCTGAATAAATGTTAAATTTGTTGTGACTTCGGGAAGATTAAGCAAGAGCTGATACATTTCCATAAGAGGCATATCACGTCCAGTGGGGTGATGCTTGTCTCGTCTCATTTGGAAAGCCTTGTCTTCGTTGATTGCAGACGAGGCAATCTTGGTATTATGAAGAAACTCAGAACCAACTTTGACAGCTCCACTGTGAGCGTTTGCAGCAGCGGTAACACGGTTACAAAGATCTATCTTGCCAATATATTTCAAAATATACTTGGCAATAGCGTTGGCATGGCCGATTGCTTGGGCATTCACCATCGACTGAAATAATAGAAACATCTCGCAAATTACTGGCGACATATTACACTCTGCGTTCATATTGCATGGTGCCATGTGTCTCGTTGGACTGAAGTATGCATGAAGGAACTTGATTTCACCATCATCGAGAGTACATAAATCACTTTTTTCCAAAGCATCGATGCAACTCTTTGAGAATGGAAATTTCATGGGGATGAATTGATGAGTGGAGCAATCAGGAGAATCTCTGACAGAGTGAAGCTTTCGACATACTGTCTCATCACTACCTGTCCCAACTTTTCTCTGGCATCTCTGATTGCATCGATGTTGTAACAACTGGCGAGCACGTTCGACCTGATCGGCCGCTTCGTCTTGAGACTTGAGTAACCCTCGTTGCATCAACGATTCAATTTCGTCAGTCCTGATGACGTCAAATGCCGACGTTCGTAACAAGTCTTGGACAAATCGTTCAGAATCCCGATCCAAAGTAGCTTTGAGTATTGCCAAGACAAAATGTTCATGAAACAGATTTCCAGATTCTTTTTGGTATTCGTCACGAGAGAACATAGCCACAGTGACGCCTGCAAATGTTAGTTTGTCTTTGATGTGACGGAGTATCAATGTTCTAACTTCTACCCAATTTCGAAGTAAGATGGGACCAGATGCTTCTTCCATTGCTTGTCTAATCTCATTTTGCTCGAAAATTGACATGTCTGCAAAACCTGGAAATTGGGATGTCCATTTGTCTGACTTTTTCCATTGGTGCAAGAATGCCATACCTGGTGTAAGGGCTTGATTGTTGGTGGCAGTGAGGAACAAATCCCATTTAATGTACTGTTGTGATGCAGCCAGACCACGAACCATCTCGTGACTATCTACGTTCTCGGTGAGACCAGACTGATTCTTGTTTCGAACAGACAATCCTATGTTACTGCTCGAATCGACTTGGAAGCCACGATTGATGATTTGTCTTGAATCACCCATGCTCAAAGCTTTGTTGGACATAATGTCGAACCAAAATTTATGGTAGTGTGTATCTGTCATCGTTAGAGAACCAGATGTTGTAAGGCGGGTGCGACTTATATCTGCCAAATGCGCAAAGCCTTGTGGATGTTGCTCCTTGGCATATACCCATGTTGGCAGAGCTCCAAGTATTGCATAACGGTCTGAAGATGCGCTGGAATGGAATATCCGCGGATGCATGCATTGCTCCAAACTTATTAGTGGGCAAGTCTGACCCGGGGTCGTTGCACACAATCGTTGAATGAAATGCTTCTGGCTGTTCGTTCCATTGATACGCTTGTCATAACGAGTGGTGCAAACGGCGGCTTGATTGTATAACACATGGCCTGACACTCTATCTCTGAAAAGATCTTGTTCAACGATTGTTGGTAGATCTCCAGCTTGGGTGGTAAAAAATCCAGAATCACGATCAATATTATCTTCAGATTGATCTTGAGACGCATCAATATCATTGTAAGTCACAAAATCATTCTGCGTTGCACTCTCATCCTCATCATCGTCGTCATCGGCGTAGTAGCTGTCATCGTAACCTCCATCTTCAGCATCATCTTCTTCAAGTTCAAGTTCATCTTGGTCACCTTCTCTACCATCACCGTATAGTTCGCTGTTATCATCATCTTCATCATCGGATTCATCCATCCAAGAATAATCAGATTCATCCATCCAAGAATAATCGCACTCCGAATCGTCATCACGAGATACTAAAGCAGGAATCCAATCCTCGTCATCACTATCAGAACAACTTGCACCGCCACCATCGCCGTCACCCTCCTTATCGCCACCTTCCCCAACATCATCAGAACCATCGTCATTGTGCCCCTGTCGCAAGCTACCTTCACTTGGATCGATAGTTGTAACAGTGTTGGTTGGATACGTATTGTAATGAGTTTTACAGAGACGGACAGGGCAATCCAAATTGGTACAGACATAATATTCCTTTCTGTGACACCCTAACTTGAAACACTTCTCTTTCTTTGCAGGAGGTATGTTGGTAGGGATGAGTGGGAATTGATTGCACTGGCATTGAACAAAGATCTTGCCACCCAAGCTTTTGAACATCTGTAGTCTCCACTGCTCAACATCGGGAGTAGTTGTCTTGACATATACCAACACATGCTGGTAAAAATAAGGTGGATCCGATTCATTATACTGTGCATCGTTGATGAGAGATTCAACAACGTTGTGATTGCATTGAGTCACAACTTTATCTGAGCGTTCCTGTCTCCACCATGAGCTATACTGGCCCCCATGACGAATGTATCGGATAGCTTCAAATCTGCTACCATTGGGAGGATATGATGGAATATCTTGTTTCAATAAAACGATGGAACGTAGCTCGAATGAATTTCCATCGCGGAATACTAGCTTATCTGAGTTGGACGAATCTTCGTTCCCAAACACTTCTGGCCCACCATGCCCAGCAATAATGATGATGTTTTTTGTATCATAATGAGATTCGTCAAGGCCCAATGCGGATTCAACTGAATCTGATATTGACACTGAAGGGTAATTGGCTCGGTCGAAGATGTTGCGCACGCCTTGAGTAGAGAATTTGTATATACGGGAAAGATCAGGTTGATCTTCATCATTGTTGGATTCTCTCGGAGCAAAGCGGTTGACTTTATCCATAATGGCTCCTAAGGTTGTCAACTTGCGAAAAGGTGATCTATTATCGATTCGAACCGTCTGAAAAGGAAATACCTTCGATTGAAGAAAAGATAAAAGCCAGAACTCCCATCCACGTGATAAAAATGGCCTAGGCTTTGAGTCGACCACGTGCCAAAGTTCTTTGACGCTGGTTAGAATGGATGATAGAGCCCAAGTCATCATACCTTCCTGTTTATCCTTCTTGCTGCCATACGCAGGGATGGGTCGAAACTGAAAACCAAACCCTTCGGAATCCTCCATTTGGATAATATTAATCGTTTGAGACCAAGCTCGTCTGCACTTGATAGTCTCGTTGTCGTCATTGACACAAGAAATTAATCCATCATCGTTATCGTCTGCTGACTGAGCTAGATGAATCTTAATAGAATCAATAAATGGCACAAAAGTGGCACCTTGACAACATGTCTCAAGAGATCCTTCTGGAACGCGTTGCTTGGATGCTGAAATGAGATTACTTGCCAAAGTTTGAGATACCTGACCAGCCTCAACCTTCTGGGATAGTAGTTGAACAATATCGTTGCGTCCGGCTAAAGAATTACTTTCGTGTTGAGCTAAAAGCTCAGAAGTATGGCTCCAACTACTATGAGTAGTAACATCCATTGTATCGATACCAGCAAAACAGCCCCGTTGAGTTGACATTGAAAAGGTGGTGTTGTAAGCCTTGGCAATAGTTGGTCGTGCTACTCGTGGAACGATAACACAATGGCTCAATTGATCTGGCTGACGCGCAGAGAGATTGTGATGTGGTGGTCGAGGAGGGTATAAGCGCAGATGATCGTCGCCTTTATTGTGATGACGACAAGTTAGAACTTGGGGGCCATCGACGGTAAAGATGATGGACGGTTTGATTTTCCAATTGGTATCTGTTTTGTTGAAGAGAACAGAATCATAGTCATCGACTTCCCGAAAAAAATGAGGAGACATTGAATGGAAATTGTGGTAGTCAGTCTCGCTATACAATGGCATTGCCACTTTCAGCAAATATCGTTGTAATATGAGATCCCATCCTGCGTATTGAGATTGTTGGGAAAAGTCGGTGCAACCAAAGGGGCATAAAACATTGGTTATCATAACTCCATCATCATTCAATGCCTTTTGAAGACGAGCTTGATCGCCTGAATCTGAATCAAGTTCGAAAGTGTGCAACGAATCTGTACGATCTTCAAATATCGGCTCTGGGGAAGACAATGTACATTGACTATACGGCTGGCTTAATATACTGTGGATGGATTGAATCCACCATTTTCGCATAGATGTAGGTATTGCTCGCCATAAATGTTCACCAGAATACACTTCGTGAAAATAGTAATGAGAACCGAACTTGGGTGTATGACCTCTTGAGAGCATATTCCACAGAAACCCTGGCCATAGATTCTTGAATGATTTGTCTTTTTCCACAAGAAAGTTATTGCATTCCTCGCATAAATTGTATTCACAGATGGCTATATCAGATGTGCGTTGGTGAATGAATTGGCATTTGTGTCCGTACTTTAGGATAGCACTTGAGCTAACAACTTGGAAATCAAGGTAGTAGACAGAGTCAGGGTCGTCGTTGAACTGAATGCGTTTGCAGTTGCAGCATTTTGATAAATCTAGTAAAACAGACAAAGATAGAGATTAGTGTGAAAATAGGCTAACAAGTAAAGGATAGTAAAAACACGAAATAATGTGATCTCTTGACTCACCGAATGTATTTGTGTTTGCTACTGGTGTATGATACCTTTCTCTATCAGTTTGACCATTGTCAGAATAGTTATAACGTGTTCGCCTGCTAGTCAAGGATCTTGTCTGAGGCCGAGTCCGAGGTTGGGAAGCAGTAGGAGGCCGAAAACGCCGAGGAGGCTGCGGAAGCTGTGGAGAGAGTGGAGGTGATGAAGGAAATTGCGTTGCAGGTGGAGATGGAGGTGGCGTTGGCTGAATCAATACTCGTGCTTGAGTATGGCATTCGATACAACGTCTTGGCTCCTCACTGAGACCATTCTCTGTTTCACATGTTGTTTGACATAAATGATGTACTACATTTGTACAGTCGCGACGAGTGCACAATTGCGTTGGCATGGTTGGATGATCGCAGCCGACTGGACCCCATGAACATATAATTGGGCTTTGACATGCACTACAATCTCTGCATGGAAAATGACGAAGCACATGACCCATGGTGACTGTCAGCGGATGGACATGGCAATCAAAAATATGATGCAGCACTCTCCATCTGTCAGCACAGTTCAATGTATCCCAGCCTGCAATAATAGGAAGATTTGACTTCAATGCATGTGAAAAGATGCTCATAATATGTTCGCCTGCAGTGTCGATAACTTGACATATTGTTGAAAATGAAGGATGTCTGGCATTCCAACAATGTAAATGGCTCCAACCGTATCGTGAGTCGTCAATAATGATAGGCCTATCGTCTTCGCCGTGAAATAATGGCTGGCAACATACAACACAATCTCCATCTTCAAATATCTTAGACACGCATATAGGCAATTGAATATTATCGTCGTTGCGCGGAGTAAGAGGGTTGCCACTTGTTGGCACATTGGTATCAATGGTATCAGACACATCATTGGATACTGCAAAACTGGAGGCATCGTTGCTACATTGCAAGCATTCAGATAAACTATAGTCTCTCTGTAAAAAGAAGGAATTGCAGCCTTCGCTGGCACATATCGTAAAAATCTTCTCACGGCCAAACTCAGTGTGTAAATGCCCACCAATGCACTTCAAGGCCTCTGCCGCTACTGTGAGAACAGAATCGCCTGATAGATCGAAAATGTCATCATTCTTGCTAATTTGATATCGTAAAAATGCTTCTAGTGATGTACCAATTGGCAGTAGCTCACGTAGTTTTTCTCTAGCAACAATCGGGTCGGTAATGGCCGTGTGATGACGCTCTCTGGTAGCAGCCGGCGGGCAACATTCAGATTGGCACTGATTATGTGAGAATGTCATCGAGTCAAGGAGAGAGGTGATGTTACTAGCAGGCTGGGAAAATTGGCCAGAGATGGCATTCTTTAGAGTGGCGCGGCTTGATCCAGAGACAGTTGTGGTTTGGTTGGAGGTGGCAGTTGCAGTGGCACGGCTTGATAATTCGGGCCTTCCAGTTGATGCAGCTGTTGATGTGGTGGTGGATGGAGCTGTTGATGTGGTGGCGGCAAGGATATCAGCACCTATGTCAGGAGCGTGGCTGGAGGTAGCTCGGATGGCGGCGGCACGGCTATTCGCGGTGTCGGCATCGACGGTGGTGACAGTGGCGGTATTAGAGGAGGCGGCGGCGGAGACTAGGTTGGAGTTGTCATTTGTGGCGGCGTTGCTGTTAGATAAAAGGGCCATGGAAGCAGAGATGGCGGCTTCTTCTGCCTCACGTTTTTCAGTTGTGCTGAGTCTCTTCTGCAATTTATCTAGATGTTCTCCCAACACATAAAGGTCATGTAACGCGCAACCTTTAACAAGCAAATTGTTCTGTTCTGCCGTCAATGGCTTATTCCCTCGTCGTCTTTGTTGAAATAGTGTCTTATATTGTTTCCAGGCATCACGGACACGCTGTTCTCCTTCATCTCCAAGTGTGGTAATGAAATTAGCAATCTCGATCCTGAACTCTGCAGCGCTCTTCTTTTTACGGGCCATGATAAGATAGAATGGTGATGGAGTACTTTTATTCCAAGTGTTGCTCACAAAGATGATAATTGAGAGGGCGGCGGTGAGCGGCGGACAGCAAGAGTGCTATGGTATGTGGATCTTTGGTGTCATTTATTTTTATTTTCATTCATTTTATGGCGATTGGGGGACCTACACGGGAATCAGTAATTTTCAAATTTGAAACGAGAGAAAAGTATCCAACCAATCTTTCCCCTATCGAATTCTTCTTTTCGGTCTGTCTGGCAATGACAGCTGTCGTCTGTGACAATGATGACGTAGCGTGATAATTTTAAAAATCGAGAGCGAGTAGCGTCGAGCTATGACAATGATGACGTGGCAGAACAATTTTAAAAATCGAGAATGAATGTGACGTCATCGAAAATCGGAATTTCAAATTCGGAATTTAATTTTAAAACTATTCCCGCAAAAGTGTATCGCAAGTTACGATTCTCCTAGTCTGTCCGTGGTCCGGTCGTGAGCCCTTCGTTCGCGAGTTTTTGATCCGTGGTTGCTGATCGCGCGTGGTGGGACCCTACCCAACGCGCTAACCTGGCTAAAGCTGCAGAAAGAGTAGTGAACTGGGGGTGGTGTGCAACCTAACAAGTCATTCAGCCAACAGCTTCCTCTTCAACGGTGCCTCTTGCATCCACTGCCAATCCAATCTTGCAACATGCAACATCCCAACAACCGCCAACTGACGCCAATGCCCAAACACAACAATCCCCGCCACCAGCACCTCGGGTTCCACCGTACGTCCCTCCATCAGCCCCACCAACAATGCCAACGGACTTCACCATCATCGTCCAGCAAATGATGGACCATCAGGCCTCCCAACAGGCCCAGCTACTTGCTCACTTTGCTTCACTTCAAACATCAGAGCCCGCTGTAGCGCCGGCTCCATCGCCTCCTCCGTGACCCCACGACGCCATCCTTCGCCCACTGTTTCCAACATGGAATGGTAGTGCTGGGAACCGTCAACTCTTCCTTGTCCAGCTCAATGCATTCAAAAATGACGACTATTTCAGTCACGTCACTGACTGGACCTCAGCAGCGCCTCACACGTCTTCCGTGAGCAAATTTATTCATCAATCGCTGCTGAATCCTTCAGTGATCCCGCGAGAACACATCAACATGTTCCTCTCCAACGATGTCTACAAAACCGACGGTATCGCGATGCTCCACGCAATCATCGAGCACCTCCAACCCTCCCACGCGGAGCACCTCCTTGCTGCCGTCACGGAACTCTCCGAGCTACAGTACCAACCCATCAACGACTCCATCTCGTACATGCAGAAGGTGCGCGAAATTGGGGATAGACTAAAGGGGGTAGACATCCAGCAATTGATGCCCCTCTTCGCCATCGCCAACCTCGACCAATACAAATATCCCGGCCTGATGTCCCGGTACGTGGCCGATGACCCAGCTCTCACCAAAGCCAGCCTCCTCTCCCTGGGGCAAATGATGGCCACCGAGGAGAAGAGGCATGAGCTCCTCAATCGCCACTCCAACCCCACCATTCTCCCGTCCATTCAGCGTGCCACGCCATCTCCCTCACCAGCTCCACCTCCAGCGCCACCTCCACCTCCAGGCCCAGGTACTACCACATCATACCCACCAGCCAAAGGCGTTGCCTGGAAGGTCATCGCCCAGATCTGCGCGGACGGCAACTCGTGCCCTGCGTGTCATTTCCGCGGCGACTCAGCCAAACTCAAGTTCCATCTCGAAACTGGCTGCCCCGCCTTCGCCAAAAATGGGTACGTCTGTCACAAGGACGTCGCGGCAGCACAGATCATCACCACAAAATTCTCCGATCAATTCCCAAGGTTGGACCGTGGCGGCCGCGGTCCTCGTGACGGCCGTGGTGGTGGTCGTGGCGGCCGCGGTCCTGGTGCACGTCGAGCCACATCCCGCTCTCCACAACACCAGCAGTTGGTACCTTCCGCTGCAGCCCAAGTTCCACCATCCCTCCCACTCCCTCAAGCAGCCTCCCCTGCTCCGTCTCTTCCAATCCTCCCCGGCAATACCCAATCTCCCCCACTCCCACCGACACACAATCACTACACCGATCTTGCATCATCGGGGTCTGATGACGATGACGCGG
>JALLOZ010000265.1:0-13655 GCA_036939875.1 Thalassiosira pacifica
GCTTGCCAATGCTATTCTAACCACATGAGGTGTAAAATATGACTGTCTAATTGCTCATAGCCTAAGTTGAAGGAATTTTAGATGGGAACACCTCACCTAAGTTTTGAAGCGTTTCCCTAAGTTCCGGAGCGGAACATAGGTCGGCAAAATGCTGACCGAAGTTTCTCTCATCACTATCCTCTGTGCCTTCCCCGACTACGGACAGTCCCGACTGTCCCTCGACCCACGCGCCGGCATCGCCTATCCAAAAAACAATCAGAACTCGACGCAATAAATCCTGCGCAATCCTGTACAATAAAAAAATCAGCGCAAAACGCACGACTCCATTTCCGCCATAATGAACCAAAATCCATAAAATCTGCACAGTATCAGGGGAATTACAAATTAAGGTGAGAGCCAATACCCAATAAATACGCCGAAATCGATTCGGTTCAGTTTTGTTCAGTTGTTGACGATGTTTCTATCGCGCCAGGATCGCGCGCCATTTTTTGGCGCTGGACTGGGGACCGGGCGGGCGGGACCTGGCCGGGACGGGACGGCCAGGACGATGTCGATTCGATCGAGCGTCGGGCTAGCTGTGTTGGGCTGAATAGTTCTACGACGTCGGGGCTTTCATGAAGGAGGCAGATGAGATGTTGGTCGCCGCCTATGGCAGCGATTCGTCCGGCGTTCAGCGCGGCGTTGCGGTCGACGGTCGTAGGTGTTTGCTGCTGATGCGCATGTCCTACTGCTAGGGCTTGGGGCTGCAGGGTTTGGAGAGGTTTGGAGTTGTCGGCGAAGTCGGTGCGCACGTTACTGGGGGTTGATACAATAGTGCCTCACTGACATAGCTCTTGCGAAATGATGTCGGGTGGTGCTCGATTGGGCGAGAGATGCCCGGATCAGAGAGAGGGCACAAGATATTGGCGGGGGAGCAGAGTGGCTTGATGAGAGCGTTTACATTCCACTTTTCATAGTTCATCATGTGTGTCTTCCACTTCCATGCATCTCACGCCGTTATCTTTACAGAACAGCTCAACCAATATTTCAAGAGAATAAACACCAGAAATAGCAATGCGTGTCTCTTTTCCCATTAAAGCTAAAGATTCCTTCCAGACTCGCGCCAAGGAGTAAGTTCATGTTTCGGTTTTGTTTTGTTCGCCATAATCCTATTACATTGCATCAGTAAGTCTAACTCTAACTTCATTTTTGAATTGTGTTGCACTGCAGCGCTGTCAACGGGAAATTCCTGCCGTGTATGCGACGCTCCATGCAATCCCTCGTCCTTTACGAAGCAAATCGATGGTATGAAATATCAGACTCCTACCTCACAACATGTGTATCAGAAATTACCTCTATGGCCTTTTGCTTTTATTCACAGCCTGCTTCCCTCACAATCAACTCTTTACATTCAAAGCCTAACCACTCGCTACGGCCAGCTCCGTCCATTCCAGAGGAAATATGCATGTAACGCCACCGCCGTCGACCTTCTCGGCACCCTCGACTTTCTCAACAACTATCACCGCCAGGAAATCATGTTCCGCACGAATGCGAGCAAGGACCCGTTGCAGCCTGATCTAGCATGGAGGCGCATGAAGCTCATTTCGCGAGATATAAACCAGACCATTTTGCCCAAGGCGAAGGAATTGATCGAGAAAGAGTGGAATAGGGATAAGAGCCACGACGAGATTTGCGAGATGCTTTTGCAGAGCATGTATGTGAGTAATTTTCAAGATGTTTGGGCTCATGGGATTGTGGCTAGAGTAGCGGATATTATATCTGCTGAATTCTTTGATGTTTGTCAATGTTCGTTCCGCTTCTTACTACGAACCCCGGAATCTCACAGGAAGACAGCACTGAAAACACCAAGCCCCACCCGCCCATGTGGGAATTCAATCATAACAATGCGTTCACCGTCTACCGCGTCTACTACCATGGGATTGGCCCTGACCCAAATATTTTCGCTCCCATTTCTCCCAGGTTGGTGGATGTGCCCTTGACGAAACCTGCAGGTGGTTGGGGTACCCGTGGGGCTTCTAACAATGCTTCAGGCATTGATGGGGATACTTTGGCTCTTGCCAACATGACCATCAATGCAGGCAAGCGTCGCAATAATAATGCCAGCTCATCCGATGAGGAGCGCAGGGCAATGCTCAAGGAAGTCAAGGACCACACGGAACTTCTCAAGGAGTTCGAAGGTGTTATCCCTGAAGAAGAGCTGGCTGAGCGCAAGAGGGCATTGTATGCTGCCTTGCCTCCGGTTCCGGCTCCTGCTACTACAGGAGGCGGCGGCGGAAAAGGAAGGAGACAAAACAAGAAGAAAGCCAAAGTTGAGGCACCGGTGGCCATGGAGGAAGAGGAGGGCGAGTGGGAGAAGGTGCCCGCTGATGACAATCACGAGGAAGCTGTCAAGGACTTGGCTGCTGATGGCCATCACGAGGAAGCTATCCCGGACTTGTCTGCTGACGACAATCACGAGGAAGCTATCAAGGACTTGGCTGAGGTCTAATTCTCCTCGTGGGGTAGCTGTACTTAGACGTGTCAGTTGTGATAGGAGAGATGTCGCTGAGGCCTGGTGATGCCCGCTCGCATAGACTTCCGAAGAAAACGTTTCCATCCGATGAGATCAATGACACTGTTTGTTTGCACTAGGAAGTTTGTTTGCCAATGATGACACAAACCTTGATTTGCATTACCCGTAAATTATATATTATTGGAAGAATCTAACAAGAAGTCAGACTTTCACTTGACCTCTGTGCCATGAAAACCATCATTTAATAGGAGCGCTGCAGCTGACTGCTTACATACGAATATTATTCACTTAATAGCAATTAGCGCGAGATGGAAAATCGACTTTTTACTTTTGACTACTTACTGTTAGACCTCTACAGCTCCACCAAAGTCAATAGTGGTAGTGCGCAAATCGAACTTCTTCAAAAATGTGAGAATCACAAATCAAATATCTACTCTGAAAAGCGTTAGTCTTTGATTCTAATTAACTGACAACTTTCTTCTTCTTGAAAAACTTCTTCGCATTTTTGTCTCCCCTCCTTGCATCTTTCTGAAATTCCTTCACCTTTTTCTTCTTTGCCCAGTCAGATGTGGATTTGCCTTTTCTGCGTGCATGTTTATCAGCTCCACCTTTGGAGCCATCCGTATACAATGCCCTAGGGCCCTTAATATTTGCTATCCAGTGATCAGCCAGCCTCCCTTTCCCGACGGTCAACTTAAAGTCTTCCTTAGACACACTGTTTCGGAACATTGTAAGGACATTTGCTGAACACAATCCCCGCTGACACGCTTCTGAAAATAGTTCTTCGATACGTTCCTTCTTTGCATCTTGGTCTCCAATCATGTGCGTGTCAACACACTTCATCATGTAGTAGAAGGCACGGTCTGTGAGGGACTGAGCAGATTTTTCGTCCGGCTCTTGTTCTTCCAATTGGGAGAAGAGTTTGGTTGCTGTATCGAGGACTCTCACATGGTCATCATGCTCAGACAATGAGCATGCTTTCATGATGAGTGCTAATGTTTCTGGATTCGTAGATACTCCAGGATTTGTCTTGCTGAGCTCATTCATCTTGTCCAGGATTTCCAGAGCTTTGTCATACAACTGAGGTTTGCCAAACAGTTGCTTATTGCAAACAGTTATGTAGGAGTTGTAAGCTGTGGCTGAGGATTCTAGATAATCCTGATCCTGCATCAGATCGATCAATCTTTCCGCCTCTTGAATCGCCTTTTCACCATCAGACATATTTGACAGTGATGTGATGGTGAACTCAAATGATTGCTCGTTCGGCAATGGTACTCCTTTTCGGTCATCTTCTGCAGCGTTTCCTGCCTCTACCATCTGTTGCAATAGTTCAACGGATTTTGTCGCATCTTCTGACTTTTTGCTGTCTCTATACAACCCGAGGACAAGGTTGTACGCATTTGATTTGATATCTATGTAGGCAATCCTTCTTCGATTTGATGGTGCGCCTGGGACCTCACTTTCAGCAGGCTCTCCAGCTTTGTCGGTAGGAGGTGTCTGCGATTCTGACTCCTCTAGGCCATTCACAAAGATATCATGGATTCCATGCATACGATCCAAGATCTTGCGAGCATCTGCAGCTACTTCTTTCGCGCCGCGCAATCGCGCCATCAGACGAATCATGGTTGTATAGGCAGATGTGACATCAATCGTTTGAGAGCGAGTGGCTGGAGCATCCGATCCTTCAGATTGATCTGTTGCCCGCTCGTTCTCACTGGCATTCTCCATTTCCTGAAAATAATCCATATTTTCTGGGTTTGTAACAAACTCATGTATCCTGTCAAGCCATTCTTGCCCCAATTTACGTTCTTCGTTCTTCTGAAGATTGGTTAAAGCTTTGATTGAGTGGAATAGCACATATGGATCATCAATAAATATCCCCGGAATTTGGGATTGGCAACATTTTGAGATGCTATCGTGAATGTAATTCAATGTGATAATGCGTTCGAGCGATTCGTTGTCTGAGTGGGGAAAGGCAGGATAGGTAAGAGGTATGAGGGGACACACTTGGAGGACGACGCTGACATACCACAAGCCAACATCAAATTTCAGTACTCACGAGTAGACCCAGCATGACACTTGATTGCCAAAGCGAAGGCTTTAGAATTTGGTATGCTCTCATCCACCCACAACCTCCATTTTTTGGTTTCATTTCCCTCCCCGCTCGCTACAGACTCCATACCCACATCGTGAGCCAACTCTCCCTTTTGTTTCTCATTATCTTCATTGTAATGATGCGTCACAGTATTGGCTAGTTCCATCATATTCGCCATGAGAGCTTCACAATGCTGTCCTTTGCGTCTCGCTTTGGACATGGAGTAAGCACGAAGGAGGTTGATGTAATCCTTCGAGGAGGGTGGTGGAATTCGAACCAACGGGAGAGATGATGTAGATACGCTCTCTTCTTCACCAAATGAAGTTGTCGTTGTTGTTGTGCTGTCGCTGGATGTTAATATGGGCATTATCTCATGAATCGTCCGTACCATTTTCTTTTTGTTCATATACATTGTGTTAGGATCAATCTCTTTGCCGTTGTCATCATTCACCCATACCAAAGAACTACCGAACGGATGCATGAACCTATCCATCCATCCAAATAACAGCAGCTCCGCAGTCTTTGTCGCTTTTGCGTTTTTGTTAATTCGAGAAGTGTATTTGATGGCTTGGGAATATGCGAGGGCTAATGTTTGCTCGGATAGATTCCACTTTGCATGAAGTTGTTCCGAATCTCCCCCTGCATTGGATGATGATGATGACGACGACAAATAAGCGTTTTTGGCATCTTCCGCTTCCTTCTTCGCAATCGAAAGAACTGCCATTTTGGCCTGAGCACGTTTGTCAAATCCACTGCCTTCGATTTTTGCTTTGGATTTTCCTGCTTTGCTGCGTCGGAAGGGAATTATTTGCGCATCAGTCTCTGTCTCCATGGTTTTCGTCTCGTTTATCGAAGGTTCGCTCGCATCGGCATTGCGGTTCGGCTCTGTCGTGGATGTGGACATCATCATGGTGCTTTGCGCAGACCAATAATTGAAGGTCGGTCGCCTGTTTATTGTTATTGTATCCAGACGCCCATTGTACCGATCCATCATATTGTTATTAAATGAGCTTGAATTGACAGCCATGCCGGCAATCGCCCTCGTTGATACTGCGTTCGCGTGGTGGACGATCCTGGATACAGTGGCATCCCGATGAAGCAAAGCATTTTGAGTCCGAGTTTGCCGAATGAATGGATGTGGATGTTTCAACGATGCTCGAGCAACTCGTAGAGAGGATGATAGCTGGAGCATTTTACGGAATGGGACTAAACAAATCAGTACTCTCCGTGGTGATATTGACGATGATGGGGAATCCGTCTGGCAATTAATGGCCAATGGCAATGTAATGGTAATGAAAAGAATAAAGATTTCTTGGTTGTAGGGTTGTGGTTGTGGTTGTTGTCTGTGTTGGCTGGTGTGGTTGCACACTAAATAGAGGTCTGGCCGGGGTACGTACGTCGGCACTGAACAGCATGCATGATGCATGACACATCATTTCTACATGCATAGGTAAGTAGGTACGGGGATAGATCGGAGATTGTAGATACTTCTAGCTAGCTAGGCTAGACCTCGCTCTCTCTCTATCTAGAGAGATGCGACATGTCAACTTGCGTCGGTGCTTTTCGCAACCACCTTCTTCAATGAAAAAATGATGCAACGACGCGACGACCGACCGTGCATCAACAAGCTCAGAGGAGAGCGAGACAACAGCACGAAATGGTAGAACCATCTTCTTCTTCATTCATCCAATTTATCCCACCCACACTTGTCAGTGCGGTTGGGAAGGTGAGAGTAATGTGCCGTCAGTGCCACCCTTCTAGATCTAGCACCGCCTAACCGATCCACAACATGTCCACATGTCCACGCCCGATTGCTCACATGTTGATGTCCATGGGGCATCGACTTCTGCTCGAAAAAGAACAGTTTCAACCAATCTTCAGTCTATATGCTCCACATTTTTTGGGTTACCTACGACATTCCACACAATATCATCAGTGAAATGTCGCTCGAATCAGCAAGGAAAATGCAAGACTGCTCAGAACGAGAGCCACCAATGGATACAAGGGGCTAAAATAGTTTATATTTCATTATGTTTCTAGCATGTGTCAATCTTGTGAAATAGAGAAGTTTCAACTGTTTATTGTACTTTGCTAGATATTAGATGTTTATTTGCTTTTTTTCATGGTCATGACCGATCCAAATAACTGCTAGATGCGTTTTCAACTTGGGTTCTCATCTAGAAGCCCTCACTTAATTTTCTTCTTTCCAGTCCTAAATCAATTCTATTCTATTCTGATTCAATTCCAAATAATCATCATGGGCAACCAGCAGTGTAGGACAACTCGATATACACATCTTGGTCAGAAGAACAGTACGGATCAACTTCATCAGTTGCATAGGCTTCAAATGTCAAAGTGCCATAACAAGAAATGTAGCTGTTGAAGTCAGCCTGGGAAATCACGAAATCGCGGACATCGTAGACAGAACTGCATTCATTACCAGCAACATTTCCCAAAATAACGGAGTTTTGAGCAGTGACAGGATAGAACTCAGAACTGTCTCCCAGAACGCCCCTTGCATAAACTTTGACCTGCACATCACTGATGGCATCATCAAGCTCCGTAAAGAAAAACTCTAACTTTTGTCCCGAGCCAGTCAACTCTTTGACGGCAGATGTGAGTTCAACATCACCTCCTGAGCAAGAATATGAGCGCCCACTAGAATGGTGGTCCCTCATGCAAGCAGGTGCACTTATTCTTGGGGAAATAGCGTGAAAGACCCTCGGAAGTAAACCCAGGAAGTCTTGTCACGGGAAATGCCAGACCAAACCCATCATCTACGAGACCAGCAGCAAAAAAGTTGTGTGAAGTACCGGTGCCGTAGCAGAACTTGACTGATCCTGTCTTGCCAAGCGTTACTTGAGCATTCACATATCCATCAGAAGGCCAAAATGGAATGCCTTCCCAGGAAATAGTGACTGAGTTGCCATCAACAGATTCTTTCACATAGACTCCTCCACTCTCACTGGAATCCAGGTCTTGTTGGACAACGGCGATACGGGGAACACCATAACCTCCCACTGCAATTGAGTTAGCCAAACGGCAAACGGCGTCTGAGCTATAAGGCATAGTAATCGCCCCGTTTGTAGTAACACCGATGCTGGTGATTAAAGAGCCGGTAATCCAAGGAAAGGCAAATGGCAAGGTTATGAGTTCTGTGTAGTCATCGCGACTTTCGATTTGGGTATTAAAGTCACCGGAAATGGAAGTAAATGCAATTTCACTGGATGGGCATGTGGAAAAATGTTTCTCAATGCGGATAGTGGGTTTCCTAGTAGGGTGCCTAGTAGGCTGACCAGAAGGTGAATCAGATGGCTGGCTGCTTGGTTCTACTGAGGGCTGTCTAGATGGCATACCTGAGGGCTGGCTGCTGGGTTGGCCTGATGGCTGTGTAGATGGCAGGCTGGAAGGCAATTTTGCTTTACTAGACTTGGTTCCTTTTCCAGACTTGCTTGATTTGAGCAAAACCTCATTTCCTTTTCGTGACTTCCCTCCAGTATTATTCTTGGACTTGCTTGCTTCGCTGAATTTCTTCTCATCTTTCCTTCTGATGCTTAGGCCTTGCTTGTACCTGCTACCAAACTTGGATAGTGCATCGGCCAACATACTGGTTTCCTGCATTTTCCTTGAATAGGTACTTATCCTTTACACCAATCAGTACCCATCCAGTCCTGATACAAAGAGAAGCGATCGTTGGTGAGACAGTACACTCTATAGCTACCATGGAAACAACACCATTGCGGGCAGAGTGAGTGCCCAAATCACTAGGGCAATAGTTCATGTTTGCTAATGGTTCGTCTATCTGTTTTGTGATTTTGCTAAAACGATCAGCATAGAGAGTGTACACACTCTTCTCTCTTCCTGGAAACAAAGGAACGCCCCCTTTCACGGTGTCAGGGTAGCAAAGTAAGTACTTTGCTAGAGAAAGTGCTGGCCTAACCACGGCTGCTTTGGATTGGCATATACATGCCAAGGGCCGATGTATTCTTCTCCCTTCTGGTGGCCTTTTGATTTTGCGAACTGGAAAACTAAACAATCATCTTGAAATAAGATGTGATTGACATTTGCTCAGACACAATTCTCAGATCTTTTCATCAGGCCCCAATCCAGGACTAGAAACAGATGCGCAATTATGTCTTCCTTGGCTGCACTTTCAAATAATTACCTAGCTATCAGAGAGTACGCCTTCATGCTGAGAGGATTTTTCCCTTCAGAAATTTTGAGTCCAAGTTTTTGTTTTCTACTCATGATCAAGCGGTCCATTCCTGCCAGAAAGGTAGTGATCTTGCGGGTATTTTCTTCCGGCTGGGGCACATGCGCCAATTTGTAGAGATAAGCAATAGAACTGTGAATGCCACTGTACTGGGAAGAGGATTGGTAGATTGATATCTTCACTTGCCCATCATCATTGACCTGGTCATCATCGATGGTTTGGGCAAGTCCAACCTCTCTGCCATACTCCTCTGCAGCACCACGGTCCACCCACATCTCATTTTTACTCTCCATCATGTATTTTTGATAATCTGATGACTGAGTGCACCATTACCTTCAATTCTGATTGGGCTATTGTGTCTCTGAGCATGTCCTTCTGCAGGCGGTGTGTTATCAATACACTGCTTCACAAAGCTGCAAAGATTGGCCCTTATGTTTTTGAGCTTTGCCTCGGAACGCCCCTTGGCACGTGCTCTGGCCACCAATACCTTGTAATTTTGACTGTCTGTGTTGTTGAGCCCATCCATTTGTTGGATAAAATCCAGGTTGAGTAATTATTTGTCCTCATCAAAGAGCCAGAGCACAAACAGAATGAGTTTTGGGATATAGGTCTGGTTTCTAGAACCATGACCAACAAAGCTATTGCTGATTTGCCCTTGTTGATTGCATCATATTGACAGGTACGGGAGGCACTGGAGCAGGGGCAGAGGCATTGGAAGCAGCACTGGGATTGAGATCCATACCATCAGCACTGGGATCGGGAGCCATGGTCTCTGGGGCTGGAGCAGCAGACAATCCACCTACCCCAAGCTTGCTCATATGAGTAAAAAGCAAGTAGTTGTAGGCAATAACAAATTGCATGATAGAGGCTGTTTTTGTTGTTGGTTGTAACAGGTTGATATGGGATGAAGGTTTGTTCTTTTGTCACGGGAGATGGCAAAGTGGAAGATTGTTGTCGTGCTTGGCCGAAGGTTTGTCATTTGTAGTTCCGCTTTGCTGTTTTGCCCAATAGGTTTGTCGAGGTTTGTTGTTGTGTCGTTGCAAACACATGATAAGTGCGGATGGTTTGTCGTCGTTTTTCGTTGGGCTAAACCGTGGCTAAACGTTGCTGATACGGAAGGTTTGTCGTGCCAATGGTGGTTTATTATCTGCCATTGCATCTTTGAGTTTGAGTTTGAGTGTATTTGTTCTTTGTTGTGCGCGCGCGCACACACACGTGCATGAGATCTTTGACGTTGATTGAAGATACACCGGCAAAACGATGGAATCAGTACAAAAACAACGTGAGATTATGTTGACACCAACCAGGCAGAAGGCCAAAAATATCAAAAAAGTACGTACGCCTATCTATCTACGATAAACCGTACAATAAAGTAGGCACGAAAACCGTGCCTAAACTTGTTACACATATTCCTACTAGAATCCTACCCCTCACTTTCAATGAGGGTTACAGGTAGGCCTGGTACAAACTCTACATAAATCTAACCCTCACTTTTGCTAAATATAAATAGGTATTCACTAGATAAAATATTTTCAAGCGCTAAATAAAGGCTTTTAGCAAACTCCAACCCTCACTCATAATGAGGGTTAGATCTAGTTGGGATATGCACCCGGATTCATACTTACTGATTATAGTATCCATTTACGTACTTGAATGACATATGTGTAAGACAGAAAGCAACAGAAACTTGATCTATTTTGTAAATTTTAATGGTCACTTTGATGGAACTATTATGATGTTTCCTCTCTTTGGTAGGTTTTTGTCTCTAATTAGTTAAATCTAACCAATTAGAATATGGGTGGAAGTGATTAGAAGTAGAAGATGGGTGAACCATAGTTGACATAGGAATTCAATATTGAATATTGCTAAATCCTCACTACTAACTTGTCCAAGCCACTCGCATGGTATCATGTGGCTTCTGCTTTGACTCGTGGCAGCTTCATTTGTTCAGATTTATCTCATTCATCGAGCACTCCCATGTTCAATGGTGGACAGCCATCGGTGGGCAGCTTGGTGGGGTCAAGCAGATGTTTTTATCAGTGGTCACACCAACCAACCCATGGGCATGGTAGGCAGATTTGATAACCTCTGCACATCAGACAAAGCCAGGGGGTATTTTTGGTCCAACTTGCCAATTTCCCCGTCCTTTGGTCGTCAACAGGACTTGAGGTAAATACAGTACAACTAGGGTACTTGCAAGTTTATACACAACAATGAATTAATAAAAAAGAGGTATTTTATGCAGGAATACGTAAAATTCCTTTGCCACAACTCATGATCGCGTAGCAACTCACGTCGCGTCCCATGTCATGAATTGCAAAGCGAACATGGAAAATCCAGCTGATCACTCCCAGGGAGGTTTCCTATCATGAGACCCCTTGCAGGATCAAACTCTAGACCCTTGGTATCCAACACTGACCAATTGCAACTTGGTTATTGAAATAGCCAAGAGTCGGAGCTATACAATGAGCCAAATTATGACTTATAAATCCAATTTCCCGAGAAGCTATGCTACATAGCGCGAAGCTAGAAAAAAGTGGTTGCAATAATGCAACCATACCTCAAGTCCTATTAAAAATATTCATCAAAGCCAAATTTGTTGATTCCAATGAAATGATTGCGGTGTCAATGTAATCTATCCCCATCAAAGTGACTACCAACCCAGCTAAGGAAGCAAAAAATCTGATTAATGTATTATTGCAGGCTCAGGCCATTGCTATTACACTTACCGAAATCACCGATGATGATAGTAAGAATCTCCTTAAGTATGTGGGCAAGAATCTAGAGATATTGGTAAAAGCATTACTATGTGTCCACCAGGAAGGACGTTATTAGGTTGTCAGAGTTATCTCGGTTAGCAATGTTCTCCAAGGTTATGACCTCATATCAAAAGCAGATAAGGAGGCTGAGATCTAATCGTGTGAGGATGACAGATTCAATGTGGAATTCGAAGAAATTTGTAGAGATATGTAGCAAGGGACATCTTCTGAGCTCTAAGCCAGTACCTTTGACAAATAAGGTACCGGCTCAATCAGAAAAGTGGCAATCTGCAAGAGTTACTTCTATTGTCACTCCAGAAAAAATCAAGGACTAGCTTTCTCCAGAGGTGAAAAAAATGCCTGGAAAACCTCCTAACGGATCTGCAATGTGGATAAGGAATTCATTAATTGAAGCTCTCGCGGAATTGGAGGGCATGGGAAAGAGCACGCCATTCACCATCAAAGTTGTTCAAGTTGGGAAGACAATATACAAAAATGGATCAGGTATCCGTCAGATGTATGACGCATGGAAGAGGTGGTACCTGGAGGAAGAGGGTATCCTAATGTCATAAATCTTGATGAGGTCAAGGATACTGCCAAAAAGACACTGAAGGAGCGCAACACAAAGAGCAACATATTCCAGCTCAAAAAAATGAAGTCTCCCAGGGTTGGTGATGATATTTTTGACAATGGTATTGGCTGGCTTGTTTTCCTGTAGGCTGACTCAGCTGATGAGAATGATAGATTGCTCAGTATCACCAGCAAAAGATTCGTCTACTACAATGATGAGATGCTTCTTCCATTCACCCGGGCCATTTGTGAGAAACTAGGATGGCTACCCCGGACGCTGGTGGATGAATGGCTCAAGGCATGCTTGTGGTTTGATGGGGACATTAGCCAGCTTCAGGCTATGCTCTTTGGTGTACATGAAGCATCGGATATGGCTGAGAGAATATACTGTAACAAACATGCTGCTGCAGCTACTGGAACGCAGCAGCTATGTGATCTCTCTCCTATCTTCTGTCTATTGAAATTTCTTCAAAAGAATACTACAGCAAAGGATGATGTTGCTTGTGGATTGAGAGGGACAATTGAGGAGCTGTTTACCATTCATCTCCATGCAAAGGGTTTGAATTTAGACGGAAGCCAGAAACCCGCACAAGAAGAAGGCTCTGATTGATTTCCTTATCTGCTTGCCCAAGAACCTGGAGGCTGTGTTGAGAAAGAAGCATATATAGGAGTCATTCGTTGAGGCTGGAATGATTGATAGAAATACTAAAATGGTGCCTGTATTTGACAGTCTCATTGGAATGTGCCATCAATGGATATCTGCAAACAAGGATATTGGTGTACCAAGGGAGGTAAAGCAGCATTGCAGAAATAAATTCCAACCATTACTGGAGATATAGTTAGAGGAGGGCCAAATTTTCTACTCAGACATGAAAGCACATAAAGAAGAAAGCTTCTAGTGGGAAAATAATGACCTTATATAGTAATTATCTGAGTAAGTGAATGATGCGCTTTCCGATGTCAGAATGAGATCTTTCAGCTTCAAAAGCCGTTAGATCTGATTCTGTGGACAGACAAAGGACAGATGCGATCATCTGTCCTTGTCCTGACTATCGGGAACTCTCAACTGACCAATGATAAAAAGGAATCCTCTTTAGGGAAAGATCAAACACCGCCCGTATTGAAAAGACAAAAGACAAACAGGGTTACTAAGTCTGATTGCGGTCCTGTGTGGGCGGTTGTTCTTGTTGCTCCGCAGGTAGAGAGCCTGTGACATTACCGTCATATAAAATCAAGGCAATAGCACTTCCGAGAAAAAATCTGAACATGAGTGCATTCAATCACTGAATGCACCACAAAAAGAAGAAAGCTTATACTGGGAAAATTATGACCTTACATAGTAACTATCTGTGTAAGTGAATGACAAGCTTTCTGGTGTCGGAATCAGATCTTTCGGCTTTAAGAGCCATTAGATCTGGCTCTATGGACAGGTGAAGGACAGATGCAATCATCTGTCCTTGTCCCGACTAGCGGAGACTCCCAAATGACCAGTGATAAGAGGAATTC
>JALLOZ010000266.1:0-11857 GCA_036939875.1 Thalassiosira pacifica
CCCCGTTTAGATCGAAGGGATCCATGCCATGGCGGATGTCCCTTGATCAAGGCCATGGGGCTCTGGCTCTATCATGGTGGAGGAGGAGGAGGACGTCCAACGCGCCGCCTGAGGACGAGGCGCGAAAAAGGTATATTGGTATTCGCATAGGTACTAATAATTCCTACGTAGAAGAGCTCTTGAGGAGTTTTTCCGCTTGTCTTGACGCAACGGGTGACAACGAAGCATATTGTGTGTTGTGCCGAAATTAAACGGCCAATTGTTGTTGATTTTAAAGAGTAAGCAACCAAAGTTTCCCCCCAGATTTGCTCCGTGATTAGTCATTTGTGAGCGAATCAAAAGTATATGATCCTCTCCATCATTAAATAATGGAGAGAACCACGTCCTTAGGGTGGGGTAAAGGCTATACCTTAGATGCAAACTTTTGGGGACAAAGTCGGGGGTCGGGGGCGATCGAAAAACAAAAAATAGCTAGGTAAGCTACGTACAAAAAACCGGAACCTAAATCTGTGGTCGAACCCCCCACTTTGTGTGTGACTTGGGATGAAAACCTCTCAGGTGGCTGGGGCGTCTGCAGTCATGGGTTTGGTTCCCACGACCGGGCAATTTTTGTGTGTCCGGCGTGGCTTGCACGTGGCTGGAACGGCAGCTGAACCTGCCTCAGACCTGACATTAAGCAGACCTGACTTTAAGCTTTAAGCTTTCTTGTTACGAGTAGGTGTCAACTGTTTCATAGTTGATACAGGGAAAGAATTGATTCCTATATCACTATTGAGATTTTCTTTGTCAGGCTAATGGCATCAGGATGCACCAGTGCAGATTCTTTCATCAGAAAAGGTAATGATTCCTACGTTGATTTGGATCTTTTTTTGCCATGCTTTTCATCAGAGTGCAACAGAGCAGATATTTTTGAGTGATAGCAAGTTCAGTCAAAAGTAAAAAAAGTTGATTTTTGCTCATGGACTACCCTTTAGGCTAGATCTACCCTAGGTAATGAGCCCATACTAGTCAGCTTGGGTAGATATAACCAGCACGCTGAGCCTGTTTTAACTAACTCAACTAATATACTTTCGCGCCAATGCCAAATTATGCCTGCATTGCTTCAATTACCTTCTATTATTGACTATGGCATTGTCGTTTCCCTACTTGAATTCAAGCCGCCATGAATTGCAAATTGTTCACAAGGTGGAAACCCATTCCTTCACTCAACCCTCCAGGCGAATATTACCTCAAGGTTCAATCACCACTGCAAATGCCCCCTCCAATGAAAATACAATAAAATCACTCCGTCACCATGCCCGAGCAGTTATTCGGGCGGTTTATTGAAGTTTCCCCAATTTTTTTGGTGGAAGACAAGATAGTGAATGGGACGTAGACAGTGTGACAAGAGTCCATGGGGATGGGATGTTCAACATTCATGGGTATTAGAGGGCGGAAAGACATGTGGTGTGACAGAAAATTGTGTTGATGGATCCACTTGGGCTCACAGTGCAAAGGACAAGTGATAACCATGTCACACGGCCATCCATCCCTGTGCCTTCCCATCAGCATGTGTTGGTGCAGACACCTTCACCTTTTCTGACATGTGGACCAGTGGCATAATGATCACAGAGAGTAGGACTGTGCCCCACCATCATGGTATCTTAGCAGGTATTGTACCAGTTTGTTGGAGTTTCCCTGGGAACCTTCATCGGCATGCCAGACAGTGAAGGGAGCACCAGTAGTGTGCCAAGAATCCATGGGGACGGCCCGTTCAACATTGTGCAAGTGTTAAGCAGGCGGCTCGGAGAAAAAGTCACGACAATGCCGCATGACCATTGATTACCAGGCAGCAGCAGAACAGAAGAATCAGCAGATGCCTAAGAGGCAGCATAAGAGGCAGCAGAGGGGGGAACCTCAGCATTAGCAGGGGCTTAAGATGCCACAGCAGCAACAGCCATAGCCACATCAAAAGTCTTGAGTATGTAGCAGATACAACAATGACATAATACACAACAGCATCAGGAGGAGGAGCAGCAGGTGCAGCACCAGAGGAAGAAGAAGCAACAATAGCAGAAGAAGTAGTAGAGGTAGCAGCCACAGTTGACGCAGTATGAGTATGACTAGGAGATGTAGCAGCAGATGCAACAGCCCCAGCAGAACTGGCAGAGGCAGCTGCCACAGCAACAAAGTATCCTCTGCCCAATATGGTAGATTGTGATATTGGAGAATACCTCTTCCATATGAAAATTGAATTGATTATGATTTTTTTAGGTAAAAAAATATTAGCCATGATAAATATAATACAATTTTTTTTAAATATATGGCACCACCCTTTCATTGATCTCCAAGCTCGCTTGTACTTTTGTAGAAGTTGTATCACATCATGTTGATGTTGATTGTTGTGTGCTGTCCTCTCTTGTCACATCATGGATTGATGAACTGTCGGACAAGCCTGGCACGTTGCGACGACACGGCACATTGTGACGAGCCCAACATGATCCCGTGATGGATCAATTTGTCTTTGCACTCGCCCGTGAGTTTGTTGACATGCGGTCAACAGCACAGTCGACGGGACATGATGAGGTCGGGTGAGCAGCAATATGATCTTGTGTTGACACCTCGGCGACGTCCGAGGTGTCATCTGTGTTTTGTGTCAAAGCAAGTAAAAATTACTAGGTATTACGTACTTTCGAGTACATACGTTTGTTAGCGAAAACCCCTGTGCAAATTATCACTTTCTGAAGCTCGTAGGTAGGTACAGGGGTTAACCCTGGGTAGGTAGGCCATCGAGCGCACTGCAGTAAATTTTGTGGCGGGAACGTACGTAGTCTGTACGCCACAAAAAATATTTACGCATATTTCAAGGACTCCCATCAATTAGAAAAATGGATATTCATCCTTTATTTCCACGACGACGGACGTTCCACTCATTTTTATCTTTTGACTTTCGACCACCCACGAATCACGAAAACCAGCCATCCAATCCCTGAGCCAATCAACAACAACATACAACGCTGACCACAAAAGCATTCAAATTCAACCATTCAACCATCAAACGTGCATCGAACCCTGTATCGAACAATAAAACAATCACTGGCGGGCACGAACATCAAATAGAATAAGTAATGAACACCGCAGGAGCAGGCGTAGGAGTACCAGCCGCCGGAGGCGTCCCGATATTGCGCGGAGTAGAATATCGATGCGGCGATTGCGGTGCGCGGAATCTCATCAAGGGTGGGGATCCCGTTAGATGTCGTCAGTGCGGCTTTCGAATCTTGTACAAGACGAGGACGAAGCGATGTGAGTGCATATATTCAAATTGGCCCGATTATTACTCGGCGTCTGCGCTTGTTTTTGAGTGTAATTCTTTGGGAATATATATCACATCACGTTGGGGTTGAATCACATCAACATCATTGCGATGTGTTGGTGTTTAGTGGTCGGTGGTTGATGGTGAAATTCACTCTCCGATGATGGTTCTACATGAGATTTCTTAGTTTGGGGTGATTGGAATATGTTCAATGTTACTGAGTATTATTGACATATTTCAAGCCTCATCCACTGATGATAACTTCATATGCAGAGGAGACTGATTGATTCATAATTATAATCTGTGCTTTGAGCGGTGGTGGCTGATAGATGGTGGAATTTGTCCTCCGATGATGGTTCTACATGAGATTACATAGTTTGAGACAATTGGAATGTGTTAATATTACTGAGTATTATTGGCATATTCCAAGTCTCAAACACTGATGATAACTTCATACGCAGAGGAGACTGATTCATATGTGCTTGATGTGTTGGCTTGTCGTGTATCCATTTCCTTTAATCCTATCCTCCTACATACTCACTCATTCCTTCATTTATTTATTTGTTTGCACAGTGATTCAATTTGAGGCCAGATAGCTGGAGTTTAACTTACGATTGAACCAATACTCATCACAGCTGACTGTCTTAAGGCATATATCATCACACTGGAATAATCCAAGCAAGAGGTTAATAGTTGTAATGGACACATTTGGCACCCAAGTAATTTGTGGGGGAATAGTTTCTCCTGAAGGACATGGGAATTTAAATCTTTTTGATCACCACCAATATGTTTTCAAGGGGAGTAGGTAGAAATGGGGGGAGGTAGATTTCCAGTTAATTAATAATACGATTTATAATTTCTTTCGCTGGTGTTATTTACTCGCTTCAGTCACCGTAGGGGTTGGTTATGGGCGGCTGCTTCTCGCCTTCAGATCAATTTGCTACACATTCATGATCAACTTTCCACCTTGCAACTGGCAAATTCAACTGGGACTGCACACCATAGTAGCACAACTATCTTCCTGATTTCTCCTGATCTGATATGACAAGGCGTTAGCTGCTTTCTTGTCATTGAATTATCCGTTACATTTGGTTTTATTGCACAGTAGTTCATTTGTGTACTCATTTTAATGGGTGGGGGCATATTATGGTTGCCATCAATGATCAAAATTCTACCTTGATTTTCCCACGTTTTCCGTGGCAGTATGATATGCCATCGAAACAATTCTCAACAGCTTGTCAGAAATGGCAGGTGGCAGGGTTCTCATTGTGGTCCTTGCGACGATAATAATATTATATTAAGAATACTGCCACGCGTTTAACCCAGACCAGTCCGAATTTATTATTTGCTTGGTAGCGTGCTCCCCGGTCTGAAAACAGGCTGCAAATCCCTCTGAAATTCATTCACCTCGCTACTCCCCTCCCCAAAGCTTTCCACCAACACCACCCGCGCCTCCATGGCAACCTGTCGTATACTCTCCACCAAATTCATCGCGCTCAAACGATCCGTTCCCCCTGCAGCCTCTAGGGTGCGAATCTGCGTCACCGCATTACAGAGAGCCTCGACGAATTCCCTGTGAGACACCATCGGTTTGGAATTCCCCGGGAGATCGATCGTCTTTCCGTCCGGCGAAGTGATGGAAGTCTGCTGCGGACCCAGATAATACCCCAGCTGATTGGAACGAATGCTCGAAATGTCCGTTTGCAGCAATTTGTTCAACAATCCCACCCCCGGAGCGACATTATTCTCCAATTCCTCCTGACATTGGGTGTAAATGTGTTGTAGGATTTGCAAACGATTCGCACCCATGGGTTGTCCCTCTTCTCCTTCAATTTCCGGTTGTCCTTCCCCCGCTGCCAATGTGGGCGACAGGGAAGTATCTCCTTCATCATTCATGGCGGCATCCTTCATGTTCATACTCAATACGGAAAAGAAGCTCATGTCCAATTTGCCATCCTTGGCGGACTTTCCGATGATGCTGTCGAGTTTGCGAATTTCTCCGCTGTCCAATAATTCCGCGAGCATTTCTCGTCCCGAGCGGAGGCGGACATCTAGCACATTTTGCAGAGCAGCGCCAAGGGTGACCATTTGGGTGCAAAAGTCCGTATCGTCATCGTCATTACCTTCCCACTCTTTTTTTTCGGCAGCCATTTGCAATGCCACCACCAAGCGGGGGTGCATGTTGTCCAAATTGGCAGTGAGTTCATTCTCCATCAAATCGGTGTTTCCGGCACATGCGGCGCAGAGGGATTTGACGAAGGATTTGTCTTCCGGCGTGAGTTCGGGCGTTTCTCGCGTTTGAGCAGCTTGTAATTCGGTCATGTCTGCCGTGGTGGTGTCGGCCTCGGAATTTTCGGCGGTGGATTCAAAGAGGATGGTGGTGGTGGAATGATTTGGCAGTGATCTTCTTTCGTGGATGGGAGCCACAGCCCCAGCAGCATTCGAGGAGCGTTGTACATGATGATGATGTGTTGTCAAGGAGGGCGAAGAGGTCGAGAAAGCGTCCGCCGGTCTGCCAGAGAGGAGCAGAGCCAGTGCGCATGCAACGGCGGAGAGAGGTTGGATTGGAGAGCTCATGGTGGAGAAAATAGGGTCCTTTTTGGCTGACTCTAGCTATCGAGTTGCCGATGGTGCGTGATGATGATCGATGATTTCGTCGTCTTTTGTTGTTGTGCCATGGCCATGGCCGCCATGGCCCATGGCGGCGTCATTCATCATTCATCGTCAAGATCAAGAAGATCTTTGCTTGATAGATGACGTTTATTCTTTGATAGAATCCACGTGTAGGATTTGTTTGTTACCGCTAAAATTATTACTGGATCCTCATGTAGAGATCGCGACATAAGATAGAAGGGGGAGAGGTGATCCAAAATCAAGCGAAACCACACTTGCTTTCACTTTGACAATCACTTCACAAAATCCATCGATCATGACCATGGCGTCCGAAAACGACACTAGCACTAGCGTAGTCCTAACCACTCGCATCCCGCTGCCCGACAGCGATAAAGAAGCTCTCCTCATCACGCTGAATCGTCCGGAGAAGAAGAACTGTTTCAATACGCAGGTGTGCCATGAATTGGCAACGATTTGTGAGTCTGCCTATTGTGTACATCCATTTATATTTATATCTACGGATGCACGGATCATGTATTATGTTGTGACTATGTCAACTAACTCTGTTCTTATCTCAAACGAATTGGTTTACTCCTTAATTCTATGTTATCCCACTAAAGTCTACAATGCAGCAAACGAAATAGAAAACTACAATCTAAACCCAATCAATGGCGAGGATGAAAATGATGACGATGACAAACAAAAACTAGCAGCAATCATATTCACGGGAGCTGGCAAATCCTTCTGTGCCGGAGCGGACTTATCGAATCCGCCCAGTCCATTGCATCAATCGATGGATTTGCCGCATCATTTGAGATGGAATCCGGTGTATCAGATGGATAGGGTCGGGGTTCCTATTATCGGTGCTTTGAGAGGTCATGTAAGTTTTTGAATATTATGATACAATGCAATACTATTTTTGGTATTACTTTAGTTACTATATTGAATGCATTTCATTCATGCCGTATGTTAATATCTATGCATTTGAATTCGGCGTATTCAATATCAACGATGCAACAATACCCAATATCTACAAACATAATATGGATATCAATACAATACACATCATATCATGATATCATCAATTATCAGGTCATCACGGGAGGATTCGAACTAGCTCTAGCATGCGACATCCTCCTGGGGGATTCCACCACTGCATTTCGCGACACTCACGTCAAATTCGGATTAGCACCGTGCTGGGGGCTGTCTCAAAAGTTATCTCGCAGAATAGGGCCTGGACGTGCCAAAATGGCATCGTTTAGTGCTCAGCCTGTCAGAGCTGAAAAAGCTCATGAATGGGGATTATTGGATGAATTAGTGGTGGATAGTAGTAGCGGCAGTGGGGACAGTCAAACTAATCCTGTATTAGAGAGAGCCGTCGAGCTAGCTGATGCCATAGCTTGCAACAACCCCTTGATGGTACGAAGATACAAACGCGCCATGGTAGAGGGGGGCAATATGGAATATCAAAAGGGATTGCAACGAGAGCGGGAATTGGGATTGGCTCATTATTTGGAGGTTGTGGGGGATGGGCAGACGTTTGAGGGTGCCAAGGGATTCATTGCGGACCATCCAAGGATGGAGTCCAAGTTATGACAGTGCAATAGTTTCACATCGATTTGCAAAACAAAAATAAGAAGTATGTAAAAATGGAATGCTCAGAACCAACATAATCCACTTCAATCAGATTTCAGAGCCTAAATGTGTGGGTTACAGGGTGGTTCTATGATGGTGACCGAGCAGTAAAGGATTTGATGCAGTGGAATCTGTTGATCCTCTGATTGTTCGTGAATGATACGCGTTGTACAGAAACAAAGAAAAAAAAGGACAAATGCAAACGAGTAGAGTGAATCGTATTGCCAAAGGTGAAAGAAAATAAATTTTCATTTCAATCTTATGCCAAAGGTTCATTTGATGCAGAATTAGCCCATGCTATTTCCACCTCTACCTATGGCAACTATCCAACAACATCCTCTCAATCGTGAATCTTTCTCATCCAAGCTCCATTTCAAGTACACCTTCAACCTTTGATATTCCTATCCCCTAAACTCCTACCCATCCATCATTTCTCTGTAAATTGAAAATCCTTCACTCAATTAACCGAATTTAAGCAAGGTTCAATCCCAAAGCGGCGCCCATGGCCTTGTTGACCTCAACCTCTATCAAGGCCTCGGCAGCCGCGGCAGAGCCTGCCTCAGCAGATGCAGCAGCAGCTTTAGCGGCCTCGTAGTTGGCACTGACAACAGCGGAATCGAGGTCATCAACCTTGACTGCCTCGGGACAGACAATGTCCTGATTTTGATTAGTAGCATTTTTTATTGTAGAAAATTGCAGGTGCATTTTCGCAAGAAGTAAGTGAGATATTGAGACATGATAAATTGTGAAGAACTATGCAAATCATGGAAGCAGACCACGCGACGCATCCAGAAATTAGTTTGAGAATGAACAACAACGCAGTTCTAGGAGAAGCTGCTCCCCCAATTCGCTAAAAGCTCTTGTGTTACAAGCATTGGTACAATACAGGCACTGATACCAAACACAAATTTTTTGAAAAATGCAATCCAACCACATGGACTAACTCCACATATCTCGGACACATATTGATATGGAAAGCAATCAATTTCCACAAGTACAATGTCGTCCAATTTTTACAATTCCTTTTCGCTTCGCATGCACAGTGCATGCTCATGTTCGCTCGCATTGGCATTTGTTTCCTAAACTCACCGTGGTAGACCCCTCATGAGTCAAAGAAAATCCCCCCGGAACAAAATACTTCTCATCATCACCACCAGCATGCTTGATCGTCAACATACCCGCCTTCAACTCGGCAACAATGGGAACGTGATCAGCAGTAACCTCATACTCGCCCATGGCACCGGGCACGATGACGGACGTAACGTCCACGGAATCGTACAGGGTCTCTTGGGGGAGGTTGAAGTTGAGCTTCATGGCCCCTCCAGCGGCAGCGGGGGTGGACATTTGCCGACGCCATGCCGTGGCGGCGGTGCGGGAGGCGGCGCGGGTGAGGTTGGTCAACATGGTGGTTGTTTCGGCGTTGAGGAGGGTGGGGAGAGAGAGGGTGTTGTTGTTGTTGGTATTCGTTGCGGTCGGACGATGGACAGACGGATCAACCTCCCTGAAAATAACCGAAAATACAAGTAACTTACTTATTTACGTACTTAATGGTACCTACATACCGTTTTCTTTCGCTGAAACTTGCTAGTCTTTCACTGAAAGTTGTTCTCTTTCACTGAAAGTTGTTCTCTTTCACTGAAAGTTGTTCTCTTACATGTATTTTACTAGCACTTTTTTTCTTTCACCGAAAATTGTTTTCTTTTACTGAAAGTTGATCTCTTTCACTGAAAATTATTATCTATCATTGAAACTTGCTCTCTTATCTAGTAGTTTAGATAGCACTTTTTTCTTTCACTGAAAGTTATTCTCTTTCACTGAAACTTGTCTTGTCTCTGTGGTCGTCCCTCTAACAGTGGACTCCCCAATAAGAAGCATAGCATGATATCCGCCGCAGATCCGCCGACAAAACCAAACGCCGGGAACGCCAACAAAAAAATGGTGCCAACCATGACCATGATGTCCTCCGTCTTCCTACATGTTTCTCGAAGGCCATTGCCACTGGCTCCTGCTGCCAGAAGCTGCTCCCGATGCAACAACCAAATAAGTCAGCGTTACTTATCGTCGAGGGGAAAGCAAAGACGAGCGCGCGCAGACAAGTTGAGGGAAGCGGCATTGGCCAAGAAAGGAGGGAGTGCCACCAATAAGGGCAAGAAACCATCATCAACGTCGGATGCAACTGGAGCTGCAAAGCCACTAGATATTGTCAAGCAGCAGGCGCAGGGCGTTGGCAAGGCGCCCTCCAGGCAATCTGCACCGCCGCCTCCTCCTGCAAAGCGCAATCTTCCCGTAGCTCCACACATGACATCCGCAGCAGTCCGTGGAAAGAACAAGGGAAAAGGAGGATGGTCGGATCATGTTGTCGAAAATCCAATACTCTACGCGGGAGTTATCTTCCCGACAATCACGATGGGCGTATTGTTATTGGTCAAGCCCAACTTGCGCGAGCAGTTGCCTTTTGGGGGTTTTGGGGGTGGTGGGGGAAAGAAAACAGGGAATGCTAGTATGAATGCTTCGAAGGAGACGCCGGTGTATGATAGTGTCAATGCAGTGCAAAAAGAGGAGAAGAAGGAGATTGTCCAAACGATTGTGAGTGAGGAAACTGTTACTCCTGCAAAAATTGATGCGGTTGCAACTTCCGTGTCAGAGGGTTCACCAGATGAAAAGGATGTGAACAACGAAATTGCAACGAAGAAAGAGGGGACAGCAGTGGTTGACTTGTTCTATGCTTTTGGCATCCGACCTCATTCGTCATGATAAAATGGCATGAGAATGATCAGCCTCTAGAGATCAGAAGTCAGGAAATAGATGGGTGTACTCGATAAAGTGGCTGCAAAGTTGTGTTGAAGATGATGATGTAGATGTGGAAAGTATGGAAGTGGCAACAATTGACTTGATCCATATCTTAGGCACAAAAACAAAGCTACAACGGACAGTTTCAGACTACAATAGTGTAGACTAAAGCTAGAGTAAGAAAGGCACAGATCTTTGGATCTTGCATGGAGTTCCATCATTAGGTGTATTTTGGCTTGAAGATTTGCCTCGAAATTGTGCATTATCTATCCTATAAAAGAATGGACTCTCTTAATGTTTAGCAAATCTCTATCTATTTATTGCTCTTAAAGAACTGAGATTGAGGTATCTTTTGGACGGTGATTAGAGGTGATTACGACATATAAGAACAAGCAAACATAAAACATACCTGCATAATATCCCACTGCAATGCATAGCGAACAAGATCTTTAGACAATGTGAGGATTAAATCAACGAATCTTTTTTGTAGGGGGATTCACCTGGCCTTGGAATTACACAATTGTTTGGAACATGTACCATACAGTTATAACCATCCTGTAAAAGAAGGACTCTCTCAATGTATAGCAAATCTCTATCTATTTATTGCCCTATAAGAACTGAGGCCCTCAACCCACGAGAATAATTGTCGTCATCTTCCAAATGTATCTATCTCTTGGGCGGTAGTTACAACATACAAGAACAAGTAAACATAAAACAATACCTACACGTCCCGCTACAATGCATAGCAAACAAGTAGTATCCTACTGCTGCATTGAGTATCCCTACCTGATCCTTATTTATTTGCTCTCGTGAGCAAAGTAGTGTGGTGATTGATTGTGGGAGATTGGGGGCGCCATAGGTTCTGCATTGCCATCTATCAATTGGCACAGAAAACATATCAATCTCTATCAAATGAGCACGAATATCCAGACTATGTCTTTCGCTTGAAATTCTCTCCCCCCGTAGCCTTCTCGAACTCATCAAAGAAATCATTCATATCATCCTCGTCCTCCTTCTCTTTGGATGTTTTGTGATGATTGTCCGCCTTCCTCGTGGCGTTATTCTCCTGCAGCTGTGATAGATGCACGCTCTCTTTCACAAAATTCTCTCCCCCCGTCTGTTTCTCGAATTGGTCGAAGAAATCCCCATCCTCCCCCGATCCCCCCGTTCGTAGGGACGATGACGCTACTAAGGAACCTCCCGGCAATATCCAGGAAGTGCCGGCGGGACGATCTTTTTTCGTGTTGGATACGAGTTGAATGGGTACGGTTCCGGGAAATTGTCCGGAGGAGCCATGTTCCTCGGCAGATTTTCCGACATCCACAACGACATCGCATAATTCGGTCCGGGTTCGGCTTTTGTACTCTGCCCTTCCGTCCACGGTTGCCAATGGTTTGAAATGGCGATGCGCCAATAGCTCCTGACAATTGGGCCGTTTATCTGGATCCTTCTGAAGACACAACTTAATCATGGATCGAAACGACTTGGACCACATGTTCACATCATCCCCATCATTGTACTCGTCAA
>JALLOZ010000267.1:780-13670 GCA_036939875.1 Thalassiosira pacifica
AAAGAAACGTCAAGCAGCCAAAAAGAAGAAAAAACCTTAAAGAAAGCTGTGGAGAGAATGAGAAGGTCGAGGAAGAAGAATCCCAAGAAGAAAGGGGGTCAATCCAGGAAGAGTGCGATAAATCAGAGGAAGAACGGACGTCAATTACCCACCACTGGAACTGTCGGGGGAGAATCGCCTACTCATGGTAACACAACTGATCAAAATATCAAGGAGACAGAAGGGGGAGCCACAGACAATTCTGCGCAGGGGAGTTCCACCAACAATCCGTCTAATGAAACTAACCCTGGGAACTCTGGTCCTTCCGCCCAAGGACGTGCTCCGACTCCCCAGAGTAAAACCAAACGTCCGCCTAAAAGAGATGAGGAAAAGTTTGATGTTAAAGATGAGGCAAATGTTGATCTGTTGCTGGCCGCAACTCCAACCAAAAAGGCCATTATGAGGTCTCTTATCCAAGAAATTAACCATCACGGGAAAGTGTGGGAAGAGAGGGGAATGTGGAAAGCCGCCGAGAAGTTGCTGTCAAAGGGCATTAAGGTTATGCATGATTTCTTTGGGCGCAGCGCTGAGATTAAGGATGATGACTTAATGAATCTTTACATATCAATATGCAAGTTACGAGTCAGGATGTGGAATAAGAAACCGTCCATCAACAAGAAACCATCGATCATGGAGGATACTGAGCAAGCGCTTCGTCATGGTTGTGACCAAGTTCCCGCCCTCAAGAATCAAAGACAAGTGGCTCTCTTGGCAGCCTGCAAAAAACTCAAGATGCTCAGGTTGTGAAATTGCTGAACCAAAAGGTCAGAGAACCACACACATTACTGTTATATCCAACCTGTTTGTTTGTTTCTACGATCAACAACGGAAAAGCTTACTCTCGATCTGAGACATTGATGATGCTCGATGTACCCAGCCAGGCGGATGTAAATAACAGGGTGCCATTCATGTTGTGGAGACCGCCCGTCGCTAATTCCGAGCTGGAGCGCAATCTAGACCATCGGAACCCCCCTTCAAGGGAGACTTTGCTAGCCAACAATTGGAAGGAGGTGAAGGTTGAGTACTGTAGGGAAAGACTTGTCACCCAAGCACATGTCTCCGCATGTAGAGGACAGTATACAATCACATATGTAGCGGCATCAACGGTGAGTGATGTGATGGACATGCAAGACCAAATAAGATACCTATCTATTTTGCATACAGTACAAACAACCAAGACCAGGAATGGTGTTCTCGCAACCAAGACCAAAACCATTTGTGCCGAATCAGGCCTCATAACACAAAGCAAAGAATGATCATTGCACTTGCACTCACCACTAGGTCATAAAATTCTTTGGTCATTTCTCCTGTACACATTTCAACTCATAATTACCGCATACCGTTCCCACCACAGGTAAATATGCAAATGGGAAATACATTACATGGGCCTTGTGCCATTGAGGTACATAAAATCGTCCCTACTCTGAGGTCATTTTTTTATGTGTGTTCACTCTCAAACATTGGCTTGAATTAGCTCCAGATAACAGAGGAATACTATCCTTGGGAGAGGGGTCAGGTGAGTCAAGTTCTGGTCGTCGCAGGTCATTGAGCTGTAATCACAGTTGCCTAAGAATTTTCCAATACTCACACAAAACAGGTGGTGGTGGAGTTATCACGAAACGTCCATCACAGATATATAACATTTGTTGGTGAAAGACGCCAGGCAGCAGAGAGACTGTGGACTACCCTGTGTCAAACTACGCAGTGGACAGCATTGACCGAGTCCATAGTTGACAATCTGACCATTACGTTACAGGGTAATAAACCACCGGAGGCTATGAGCATCATTGACATCGCGGATAGTTTTCCTTGGTGGGTGTGTGATAAATTTGTTCCATGCAGTAATAGCGGCTTTGTCTATCTACTTGTGTCAACTCCAGCACCCGAGCGGGTATATGTTGGAACAACGAAAAACTTGGCGGTGCGCCTCACTCAACACAACAGGGGATTTGGATCGGAAGGAACAGGAGCGAATCCGGAATTTTTGCCTTGGGCAGTTTTGAGTTACATGACAAATATGGCATCATTATCAAGGAGCGAAAGGATGGGTTTGGAACGAGCTTGGCAATTACACAACGCAAAGTCAGTCCAAGATGGCATGCAAGAGATTGAACAGTACATAGAGAACGGTAGGAGGGTTGTGAACGATCACAATGACCACAACCAAGATCAGATGGACAGAAGAATCAACTATGTCATATTGGCCCAACGCCGCTATGCCCCAGAATTGGCCACGGACGACCGGGACATTCACACTGATGCAAGCGAAGAGGGTGCTTTTGTCACGGGCAATCCTAGGACACCTCGTGACATAATGGACACTTCCAAGAAAGACGGTGGTTACAACGCAGATAAAGATGACATCATGGATTTCGAGTACTGTGTATAAGCTGTTCGACATTACAGTCACACAATTGTCGATGAGCCCGGGATTTGGTGTTTAATATGAAGTAGAAGGGTTAAAAGCAGAGGGGGCTCTGCGTAACAAAAACACTTACTAATAATTACTATTTCAAACACACCACATGCGTACATATTAGAAACAACTAATTCAACTGTGTTGTCTCAAACCAAGAGGACAAAAAGCCTATCCAGTAGCACAGGCATCTCTGTTTCATCATACCAGAAAACAGTTGAGGTGATGAGATCATTCGTTACGATGTCATCATCTTGTAAACCGAAGGAGCAGGTCATTCAAACGGCACAGGTCTCTGATTATGGACAATGAGTATTGCAGCTTCAGTGTGACTTGATTGGACCACGGCATTTATAATTTCATTGGTTGGGGGTGAAGTGGGGTCATCCAAAGTCAATTGAGTACGAAACCAAGAGAGAACACCAGGCAGGCGCATAACATCCAGCCCGGCGTATGTCACTTGGTCCCTCTCAAGAGGCCTGACGGCCCATTGCCAAACTGCCTTGAGGTCTTCGTGGCGTGAAATACATTCCTGGTGGAAGTCGTTACCTGCGGAGGACACTTTTAGTAGATTTATCAGACTTATGGCAGGTCGCTGCCTATTTCCTACTCCAGCCGTGATCACCCCATAAAGGATTTGGGTATCAACAATGTTACGCATTGTCATACCAAATGAATAATAGAAACTACTGGAATCCAGGCTTCCGCGCAAATGGATTATCTTCAGGACCTTGGGTTCCGCAAAAAGGGGACCAAGCAGTAAAGGGATCGAGGAATGCAAAGTGATGCAATCAACTACAATCGTAGTCAGACCTACTACCGGTGGGTCTACACAACCCTGGGGGCCAACAAAAGCTACAGAAATTAAACAAACTGTATTACCTCCAACGATCTTGGCATCAATGGCCATCCAACTGCAGTTATTAATGATCCGGCAGTACCTGATCAGTTCCTGCAGATCATTCACAAATGTAATTCTACTCTGATCGTAGACTTCTTCGGGATTTGTGGGGGCGTCGAGATCGCCACTTCGCAACACATTAATGAGAGTGGATGTAGATCCAATAATGGAGGGCGTCAACAATCCAACATGTTGCCACGCGGATGGGTTACGGTGGAAACAAATCAGTCTCCGGCGCGATATTACTATTGACACTGGCAATCAATACTTCCCAGTTCGGCTGCGCTATGAGTGGGTTGTCGTGTTCGAATGACACCTCTCCATTTGGGAGAATTATCTTGTTGAGGTTCTCCCACGTGCGGTCTTTTTCTAGGCCTTGGTTGATGCCCCGATTAGGAAATAAGGTTGGGAGAGTCTCACACCTACGCTCGGCCATGGTTCTATTGTCAAAACAGGGGGCTTCAAAAAAGTTTTGTAGCGCAAATCCATACAGTCGAGCATATGTGCTGCAGCTGCGCATTTGGCGTGGCTCAATTTCGAATACCAAACTACCCCGTCCCCATCCACAAACGGGTCTGATATCCCATTTGTACGATACAGAACACTAGGAAATCTCTCACCAGTCAATGAGTTAATTAGAACGACAGGGTTTTTTTTTGATGCCCAGGACCCATGTCACGGCAAGTAAAGACCAACGGAGCCGATCCATCAGACAAAATGCTTGACTGCTGTGTGTAGATGAGGGCATGTGACATAGGATTCGGGGGGATACTCATTGCGGCATCAGTTTTCAGTGGACATGCAGTTCGGGATCATCGTCGAGAGTGATGGTGATCTATGGTGATTGTGAATGACAGTACTACCTAGATAGATCTGGTTGCTGGTTGAAGCAAAAGCATAAAGTATCTTTAAATTCTGGAATGGGGGGCATTGCCCACTTTTCCATGCTTTTCCCAAACAGCAAAGGACAGACCATTAAAATGTGCAACAAGTGTAGGTACAGCCAGCCATTAGGTATTTAATCAGTGGTTTTTACATGCTATCAAGATAAGAATAATTGAATGCCAACAATGGACAAGGAACAAACATTGGTGGAGCAGCTCTGCGCAGGAGAAAGAGTGCCTACCACGAATATCACTCAACCCCAGAGGAATAAGGCGACAAGGTTTATCCCACTGTCATTGACTGGTGTTAATGCTCCTGATCGAGTCACCAGCCATGACATTTTATGTCCGACGGATAATCCACCACCAACACCAATTAATAAAAGAGCAAGGGTTAGTTCAAGTGGATCAGAAGTTCTACAACATCTACAACAGGGAGGGAAGGCGGCTGCGAAGCAACCCTCATCTGCAAATGCTGGACAGCTTAAAGTGCGAGCCTCCGTAAAATGTGGTTTCGGGAGCGGAATGTGCAGGAATCTGAGCTTCCTTTATGATTCTATAGGAACTCGTATAACTCCACTGAGATTGATGAACTTCCCTCCAGGATTCGAGGACATGGGGTTCAAACCAGGAAAGCCAGGTTATCTTGCGATGTGGCACATCAATCCGACCCTACGCCAGATCTACCGGCGATCAAAGAAGAACCGCGGCGAGGTGCCTCTGGAGCTTGTGGTTAAAAACAACATCTGCGAAGAGCACTACTATCTACTGCCGGAAAGAAGCCCAATCACAGTTCAACTAAGACCCATGTATGGAAGGGAGCATTTCAAACGCTGTCATGCTGAGCAAAGACACCACAGCAAATTATTGCGACAGAAACCGCAACTGAGGGAGGCGATATCTCAAATAATGGATGGCAAATACCCAGGCAGTGCCAATGAATTGATTGTTTATCATCCTTACTCCCCCATCACACAGAGGAAGTTGAGGACATGCCATCCTACACAAGTAATACCGCTGATGGCTCGGGGCTTTACCAAACCCGCGGAAACATGTCCAAATGAGGACCAAAATACAATGTCTTATGCGATTCAGGCATACAAAGAGGGTCAGAAGAGACTAAAGGCCGAGTGCAGGGACAAGGTATCCACCAGTAGTCAAGTTAGAGGGGTCTTGTCGAATTGTTTTTATGACAGGACAGCTCAGAGATTTCAGAAAGATGATTTAAAAACAAGAAACAAGAAGGGATCAATGCCACTTCAATCACAAATGGATAATGTGGTTCATCGTGTACCTGCATTTGAGACGAACAGCCTAGGATGCAAGTTGGTGATGAACCTTAAGGAAATGGAAAGGGTGGTGCAATCTATTGTTCCGCTTTGTAAAGAGAGTAAGACTTACCATGTATCCCTTTCTGCCAATTCCAATCCGGCAACGCACAAGTTGCTATGACAGAATAGAGTTATACCGACCCCGCTACACCAAGGATGGAATGACGCCTCGGACACAGTAGTTTATGTGGACACCACAAATGCTCTAAAATTGGGGTGGAGAATGATCTTCCTCAGAGTTGGAGATTACATGACAGAAGCGAGATTGAAAAAGCTTATTAATCTACAGCAAAAAACAGGAGCAAGCGGGATACCGATCTTCGTGCAAGTGATGTGTGCGTATAGTTTTGACCTCCACAGAGAAAGGAAAAATAAAATGCTCAATGAAGCAGAGAGGAGGGATGATGCATATGACAGAAAAACCTGTGAACGTTTCTTACCGACAGTGAAAGATCTTGTAATAAAATTGAAAGAAGGGCTGATAGACTACATGACAGAGCTTCCGATCAACGGACATCAAAATGCTGCCCACCTTCCGTGGCTGGAAAGAGTGGGGTGGATCCATTGGAATAATGCCACATACTAGTTCATGCCGTACTTGTCGACATGGCAAAAATAATTGATAACGAGAAACAAAGCCCAATGTGAAAAGCGAGTTAGGGAAGAAAATCCTGAAACCATTGACGAAAAATGCATGAAGGACCTCGTAGACAAGTATTGGATTAATATGAGGAAATTCCACTACGACTTCATCATATCATGCAGCCAGCAGAGCACAGATGAACAAACAAACAGGATGTATAACAGACTAACCAAAGAAGTGTATGATCCCATTTCACTACTTGAACAGATCAAATCGTTCGGAGGCGATGTGGGAATATGGTATGATTGCCTGGTGGAGTTACTTCGAGAGAGTTCGATGTATACTGCTAAAGCTTTGGCTCTCCTGTAACTCACATTGAAGCATGCGATTGATGGACCAACGACGGGTGATGAAATCCGTGCATTGTATCAGGTCAATGATAAGAAGCAGAGAATTGCAGACAACACAATGGCAATGTTCAGTCGTAACCTTGAAGACTTTGATGCAGTTGGAGTTGATAAGCATGTTGAACGCGCCATATCAATATTGGTAAAGGTGATGGATGAAAATACCTCTGATGCTGATGCTAAAAGGTATGTGAAGGTCATTGCTAAGCAGTTGCCCGCTGAAGTAGGCCTCATCACAAATGAGATTATTGCTACCTTCGGTCAATTCCTGAATCAAGGTGATGAAGCTCAAAAAAAGTGTTTGAAATACGTTTTCGACAAAATATGGAAGAAGGAGAATCAGATTTTGGAAAGCATCTTGTGCCGCTGGGGAAAAAACGAAA
This sequence comes from Thalassiosira pacifica, assembly GCA_036939875.1. Classification (NCBI taxonomy): domain Eukaryota; phylum Bacillariophyta; class Thalassiosirophyceae; order Thalassiosirales; family Thalassiosiraceae; genus Thalassiosira; species Thalassiosira pacifica. Next base: position 7,725 of record JALLOZ010000267.1, read on the forward strand.
GGAAGCACTAAGCTACCTATAAACATGGAATTTATTTGCTGTTGAGACGTTAATAGAATTACTGGTGCTATGCGATTGGAATTTGGACAACACTATGCTTGGGGCGTAGAAATAATGCGCTACATTTAGCATTCTTCAGCAGCAGTTAGCACTTTCATGTCAGACTGTTTCTTATGACCCGGTATCACGACTGCACCAGAAGATGCGTGATCACCTGACTCAGCTGCGGCTGCCGGTTTAGTTCCACCAGGTGTTGAAGCTGCGTTGGATTGTGCATTGCCACCAACAGGCGCCTGTTGAGTTTGCGTTAGCGCGGAGGTTTCTCCGCCAGTCGTTTCATTGGAGTAACAGGTGGTGGCACGACTGCTGGAGATGCAACAGGCTGATTGCCACCAACCTGCACCTGTTCATTTTGGTGCGCATTGATATAAAGCTTGGCCAGGACACCCTCTATATCGATGGTATCTAGCCTATCGCCAGCTTGGAGGGCGTGGGGTCTCAATCAAGTAACATGACGAATCATGTCTGACGACTGAATTGTTCCCGAAGTACCATCCGTGGATGCAGCGGCGTCGTTTTTGTGACCAATGCGAAGCCACCCAAGGATATCAAATCCACCACTGTTGTTGATCTTCTGAAAAAGGTCATCAAGCTCATTGAAGATGACCCAGTCCGCGCCTGACTTCTCGAGCTGTGCGACGTTAATTGAATTGGGGATACCATTCTTTGTTACCAAACCTGTGAAGCTCCTAGAGGTGAACCGCAATGCCTCGAAGCTCTTGCCTTTTTCCGTCTTCACAGTGAAATTCAGATCAAAGACGACCAAACCAATGGCCTTCAAGACAGCACAACAGGCACAAGAGGGTTTCCAACTGCCATCTGCGCCTTTCATGTCAATGCTGTCGCAGAGGTTACCACAGCAATTTGTTGCAGACATATTCATTTGTCTCAACTCAAGCGTGACCTTCGTGTAGTGAAAGGCTTGCATCCTGACAACTGATGCGGAACTTGGGATGGTGCACATGCCAATCTTGGACTTCATTTGATCCACGAGCTTCATACCGCCCGAGAAGTTAAGAACAGGAAGACCAGCTTTGTCACCAAAGTAGGTACGGATCATCTCGGGTCCCCGAATGGCAACAATGGCTCCAGGGCCAAACCCCCCTTGTCTATCCCGAGCTACAAGACATTGACCAAAAAATTTGTCAGATTTGTGTCCATCAAGTGTGATAATCATGGTGTTTGATCCAGGAGGGGAGTTCAAGCACATCAAGGTCGTGGTCCTGTCAAAGTTGTTGCCTTCCTTAGTGGATTGAGAGACACGAGAGTAGAGGGATATATCCTTTGCTCCGCTGCTAGTCTTGACATATCTGATAACCTGGGCCAATACAATGCCAAAGGCAGTGCGAATTGGATCAATCGCCTCCAATTCCGAAAGGGAAACATAATGAGCGATATTGACGGGGATGTCCGTAGATTTGCCAATAAAACGGAGGAACCCTGGGTCATCTGGACATTGGGCTTGAGAAGCTTCACTGTGGTTGGTCATGCTGAAGTGGGGGAGATGGGCAAGCTGTGAAGTTTGGAGTGGTTAGTGCCCTTGGTGGTTATTCGTTCAGACTAGGACTTCAAATTTATGAGACTGAACAAACTTGAAAAGATCATACAATGCTGGAAGTGGATTTGATTAAGTACGATATTGACATAACAAGGATGCTAAACACACTTCATCCAAACACACTTCATCATGACATCCAGACGATGCATCATTTCTTTATGTCAACAGTTGGAGGCGTGTGTCGCTCGAATGAGCAACACATGCTTTGTTTGTGCCTTGGCAAGATTGATTCTCTAAAGACATAATGGGATGTAACACACAGAAAATGTATCAAAACTTTTAGACACAGTACTGTGTAATTGCCCGGAGGGTTTGCCATGACATAGAGGAAGAGGTGCGTCGTGAAGTGTGTTTGGTAATCTCCCTCTCTCTTTAAGTCATTACCTGAACACACTTCGGAGGAGATGGGTAACGGGTTGACGTCTGGGGCTACTCAAACGTCAGGTATAGTAAAACATAAATTAAATTCACACGCAACAGTGGGTATAAAGACTGCAGTTATCAACACTAAAATTTGCACAATAGTTGGCGTCTATCTCAGTACCACATTCCTACAAAAATTGGGTCCTAGAACACCTGCTGAATCGGGAAGGGATCAATAGAGACATGAAGGAACTGTGACCTAATCACAGTTCGATCATGCCAAGGGACACGGTCACACATGTCAAAAGATCTTATTGTGCAGTGGGTGTGCTTGCTAACAATATTAGAGTCCATCGAGGCTACACAGGAACTACACAACAACCACATCAATCGTGCCCAGGAAGGATGGCAAGAATGACATAAAGAGTGATGGATTGGAAAAAAAGGGCCATGATTAATGAATGTATGACAAAATGGACTACTTCGACGGGTTTGAAATCTATCAGTGGAAAATGAACAAGGTCATAAAATCAAATTTGGATCAACAACAGCAACTCTACAAACAAAAGTCCGTATATCAGACACATGTTGAGGTTAGGGTACTTGGACTCAAGTGACGAAGAGGTCCTCAGCTCACGTGAGGGGGAAGGAATCACCGAGGACTTGGACTCGCGGGAACATGATATCATCATCGGCGGAGGCGAAGACACATGCAAGGGAGTAAACGATGATACGAATGCAGTCAGTACAGAATATACTGAGAGTACAATTCAGGATTGGAGAAAATATCCAAACTTGGGAAAAAAGTGGTTCAATGGAAGACGGGAAAGCGATTGGCCTCAGCACAGCATTTCGGCACGCAAATCGCGGTTCAATGGGAGACGAGGAAGCAGTGGGGCTACAAGCAGCTTACCACCCTGTAATGCAGAGGTCAACCCATGGGAAACCCCCAACATTCACCAGAACTCAGTAAAGAACATTGTTACAAGCGATAGTGATGAGAGGCGATACGCAGCGGGGCAAGTTCCTAGCAACGGAGGTGGAAAAGAATTTGCAAGCGTGAACAGTGAAAGATCAAACAATGACGCCGAAGGATTTGCAAGCATGAACAGTGACAAATCTGTTTGCAGAACAAGAAGCTATGGTGTCTCAGAAACCACACCTAGAAGGCTTAGCTTCAATGGAAGTTCAGACAAGGTCAACGGAAGCACAACCCCTACCAATGAAGGAGGGAAAGTTGGTAAAGAGAGCCACGGCCGATTATTTACGGACGGGTACCAGGAACATCAAGTGCCTTCACCTGGCAGTGTCATGAACTATGCCAAAGTTGCCACATTGAAGGATCCTCCAGAGGGTAAGGCGAAGACACGACCAGCCCAAGACAAGGCCTCAAATGTTGCGTTGAAACATCCTCCCATGCTAAAACAAACATCGGATGCAGGCCAGGGCATTTTTGATGGTAAGAAAGATTGCGAGTTCAAAAATGACATAATTGATGACTTCATTTGGGATTACCCATCAGAAGAGGATAGGAAACCAAAAGCAGCCACTGGGTCCAAAACAAGAGAAGGTGGAGATGCAGCTCCACCGGCACAGAGAGGTGAAACCAACTTTCCAAACAGCCCAAACAGAACAAACAGAATAATCAGCCCAATCAGGATGCCAAATTTCAGGCGGATAATAGCGACGTTGCCACAGTATTGTGGAGGGGGCTGTCCATTAGGAATCAGGCAAGGCGATTTCATTGAGAAGTTGAGGGCTGGAGTGATAATCGAAGGAACGTACGCATGTTGGAGACATTGGAGGTGCGCAGACCCACACGGTACCGAGTTCAGATTGAGGGTTTGTAGTGAAGAAGAACCAATATGACAGGTTCCAACGCGGATGACGTCACAGTCAGGGAGACGACCAGATAAAGCCAATGTAAGCAGTCAGGCAGCAGCAATGCGGGATGGAAACACGATGGATGCAAGCAGCAAACCAGGGGGGCTACAGTTCGACAGTTGGTCCCCAGAGCAAGGAAGGCGAGCAGAAGCAAGTAAGCGGGAGGCTTTGAAGAAAAGGGAGGCTTTGAAAAGGAGGAATGCACGAAGCACAGAAGAAGGCCATGGTAAGAAAGAATTCAAGCAGTCAGACCAACAGAACAATGCTCAGTCAGGAAATAGTGACAGTTTATCTGAAAACGGGCGCCTCAGCGCTAATTTTAGACATTTTCAGCAGACAATGGGTACAAATCCAGCATCTTGTGGCAATTTGGTGCAGGGTGGACTAAAACCTGGTCAGCTCTTCAAACCATCAAAGAATGGGGCTCCCTACCGTGCCGACAAAGAAGGCGTATCAGAAAATGAAAAAAATGAGGTGATGGGAGATGAGTGCGGGGTGGACAATTCCCAATGGGGGGCAACATATCTAGGAGAACAAAACGCAGAGTCACATACACATCACCCTGCGCCAAGCAAAACCAGTCGGGAGAATGGAGCAGGTCAAGAGCAAGAGGACGCCAATGACAGAACGGAAAGAAACGACAACCCTGTCATTGGGCGTGATGAGGTTACAGGTTGCCCGATGGATGGTACTGTAGGCCGTGCGAGGCAGGTAAGTAGAAATGGAAACAGGTCCATTGAGAATGGGGTGAATGACAAGAGAAGTGTTGCAATGAATTTAGACAGAGGTCAACTTGCTAACGAAGGAAGGTCTGCTTCTCAAGAACCAATTGACAATAGGACATTGGACTCATTAAATGAATCAGAAGATACTGACAACCACATTACAACATCTGAGGATAGTTACACAGATGACAGCTGGATTGAGAGGGATGGAGCTGAGAACAAGGCCCCATCTGAACAGGAGGTGGGGTTCAGTTCAGACGGATGGTCCGAAGGAAATGAGAGTTGTACTGGCGAGAGCAGTGACGAGGAGGATTATGACAGAGACTCCAATGACGACGCCAGAATTATTGGTCACAGCGACAGCAACAGCAATTCTAGTGGAGTAGGTATATTGGGAGGCCTCAGGAGAAGTACAAGGATTGTGAATGCGATTAGACAGCCAAGGTACACAGAAATATACAAGGAAAGCGAGGAGCAGGAATTCTGTGACGGCTACGATGATAATGAATATGAGGAATACGCTTTCGGGGACAACAACGACAGCAACACAAGCATACACTCAGAACAACCATGCCAAGACAACGCGAGCAGCTTAAACCAAGAACAGATGGGCAAGCGTGGTGCGAGCAACATGACAGAAGCAGAGGCAAGCAGTAACGCAAGACGGATGGGTGAGGGAAGACAAGGGGGTAGCTCTGGCACAGGAAGGCCAGTCAAGTTTGGAATTATTGGAAGGGATCAGAGAAGGACAACTGAACAACAGGGCACAATCAATCTCTTAAACAATAATAACACCAGTGACCCAAACGATCACGAACAATGCAAACCGGATGAAGACAGGAGTGATGGTGATCAATCACCACTGAGGGGGGGAAGGAGCGGAGGAGGAGTGGCTTGCACTATCCAAACGACAATACCAGAAACATTCTGTTTTCATTTAAGGAGGAAGTGAATAGTTACGATGATAAGCCAACACAATCCAGTAAATTTGGAAATGAACAACACAAAGGGGCATCTTAAAAGTAGGGGGGGCGGGACTCTAATCTACTATATGTTTACATTCAACAATACCACTGTTAACCCTACAGTTATTTGAATTTAAAATATTGAAATGAACTATTAAAACATCACTACACAAACAAGATTGATGGCCGCGCGTGAGGCCCAGTCCTTCTAAATAAAATTTTTATGAAGCCATGTCTAAAAAAATACTATGTAGTACATAAAACCTAATAGGCTGATCGAACAAATCTAAAACTTTACATACAACAAATGGGACCTCTAGACAAATGGGGTTCTCTCGTAACATTTTTTATCGCCATCCAGGACATCCGAACTATCTGAAATGACGAGCTC
>JALLOZ010000268.1:0-13638 GCA_036939875.1 Thalassiosira pacifica
CCGTAAACACGATCGGTCACGTGATCTCATCACGTGACCGATCCTTCGTCCAATTCGGTCACTTCCCAACAGCTTTTAGTGAACATTTCAGATATTTTCCTCCTGCTGCGTCCAATCAGCCTCGACCCCACCAAATCTATGAAAATAAGAAACTATAGGACCCTCATTTGCAGGAGCTGGAAAGTCAGGGACGACTCTGGTGAATTGAGGTTGCCAGTGCCTCACAAAGATATCCTCCTTATTGATACATAAATATTTTACTTTCCCCTAATGCAATCTTTGATTTCTTTCATAATCCTATAGTAATCTGAAATCTCTTTCTCCACGACATTTACCTCCTTCAGATGTGATGGAATTTTGTTTCTAGTACCCTCAATATTCAGACAAACAGTTGTGCCTCTGCCATCATCATCATGTCCTCCTTGTTGCATGTGTTTCAACAGTGTATTTGTTCTTCGTGGACTAGGAACAAAAGCAAAACCATCAGTAGTCGCTGAAAATTGTTTTCCAACTCCGCAGCACCAGTCTAGATTCTGGGAAGAGTATTTGATGCACTGGAGGTCTGGATGGGCACCATAAACGATCCGGAAGTGAACGTCCCCATTGCTGCAGTCCCTGTATGGGCATATTCCAACCACATGGTCATAAGCATCCAATCCATAGGTCACACTAAGCGATACAATAATTGGCAGTTGGAGCCGTCGGACATACTCAGTTAGACCCTTGTAGTTCAGTCCTTTTGGAAGGCAAATTATAGAGTATTGAACCCCACAAATCACTTTCTTCAGATTGTTGAACACATTGCCACCTTCGGATTGCCCAAGTGTTTGCACCCTGGCCAAGGCTACTTCTACACAGGGGTCGTACTGATTGAGGCACTCCATCAAGTTTCTGGCATTGCCATGGACACAGTTCCACAGATTAGCCACGACCTTAACAGGTAACTTTTTTGAGCCAGCTACGCCTGACGGGCTAATGGTGTTGGAGAAGGCGCAACCTTTTGTCTGGACTTTGCGCATCAACATTCGTGTGACCTCATGTCCATTGCTATCCATTCCGGTGAATTCGTGAAATCACGCACTTGTCATTCGCTCCAATTCTTTCCAATGTCGGATTGTCCCATGACAGAATGCAGCTGAAAGGGCATACTGTAGATCGTCCAATTCTAGATATTCAACAAGATCATCTGGATTAATTTTGTTGGCCTGTCTCTTCATCATGTGGGGACCAGCTTGATATGGATGCAGGAGCGTCAAGGAAACACCAGCCTGTTTCTAATGTGACATTTCCTCACAACCCCATTCTTTCAATGCTTTTGATATATATTTTGGCAGTGCTGTCCATGTTCCATGACACATTAATTTCATGAATTGCCTGTGCCCATTTGAGGTGGAAATTTGTGAATGTGTTCCTCCAATTATTCCGATATCAGCGATCCAGTCCACTGATATTCTTCCTTGATCGATGGTAGAAACATGAAAGCCTTTGTCTTTGTTAATGATCTTCAGGAAATCTTCCGGTAAGGTGGACTCATTGTAATGAGACCTAATGACATATAATTTGGAAGGGACATGAGCGGCCCTGCCAATTTTATTCCAAATATTTTTGCAGTCATTGGAGCATTCGAACGCAAACGGGTACGCCACGGATGGTATATCCCTGTAAAGATTGGCGACTGGGCTGTTGCTATCTGCAGACTCAACGTATTCCTCAACGAACAACTCACCAAGCTGGTGGAAGAACTTGAAATTGTTGCTCCCGTCATTCAGCAACTTGTTAAGGAGGTTTCCATCCGATTTACACAGGGACACAAAGTCATCTGATATGTATTTCGGAAAGCTGTGATGCTGCCAATCCACTTCCATTACAAATTTGGCGTTATGCAAAAGACTCATTTGCAGGTAGTGGTCAAGCAAATTCCAAGAACCATTGCAATCTTCCAAAGCCTTGGACTCGGATATACTTTCCGGAAACAATTGCTCCGTACTCTTCCCACCATCAAGGAGAGAAGTCAGCCTTTTATCCAACCGCACATGGGCTGCTGCAGCATTATCATTGTAGAAGACAGACTCCATGATGTCGTGTCACAGCCTTGTTTGATCTCCTAATATTGTTTGATCTCGTATTAAGCATTCACTGCAGTTGACTCTCATGCTAAGGAAGAGTTGGTCATCACCCAGGCATGAATCATGCCCCATCTTATCAGGACAACACACCGTGATGCTCGGGTTGTCAATAAGATAAATGTTATCGCAGTGTAATCTGTAGGTGGGTTCATCTATATCAGAGCATTACATCGCCCGATCATCAGCACTCCTTCCCAAGAATCCTGATCCGAACGGTTTAATCAACCGGTGCATAATTGACGCAAGAGGTGCCTCCCTCATGGCACTATGCAATGTGTGATACAATCCATCACCTGGGACATGTATGTCCTTCTTACAACATCTGCAGGCCAACCTATACTGGCCACTTCTGGGTGATTTATAGACAATCACGGCCATCAAACAAAGGCGCTCCATGTGGTTTGACATTTGAGCCTACTTCAATCCATTTATGACTCTGGTGTATTTCCTATCCCACAAGCTTTTCCCAAGCAAATACACATTGTAAAGGATGGCATCCATGCTAATTCCTTGATGCTCTAATGAATAACCATCTATTAGGGAGAGAGTCCCAAACACAGTGTCCAAAGATGATTCCTACTCGCTGCGATGTGTCCAAGACCACTTTGTTTCCAAATTGTAATCTTGCCTTCTTGCGATATGATCTTTTACCATTTCGGCAGTCGTGGTTGATACCAGAAAGGGAGATATGGACGCCGATGAAGAGGTAATGCAAGTCAAACCACCAGACCCAGCCCTCGTGACAGTAAAATCCTGCATGGAGATAGTCATTGACTCATCAGCAAGAGAAATACAATAACCCTTTGCCAAAGCAACCAGGAATTCTTTGCAATCTCCACACCCCTCATAAGCTATGTTTGTACTGGATTGCAGGGACAGTTTCACTTCCCCAATAGCTTTTCTCCACGAGAAAGTGACGCAGCACACCCAATCAAATTTCAGCAAAAAATCTCCCAACAGGATGAATGCATCTATTTCATTTGGTTCCATCGATCGGGGTCTGTGCACCACAATCAACATTTCAGTTTTGTCAGAAGGCCCAACAATCGATTCAGCCAACTGCTTCAAACGTGGACACCTTAAAATGGTAGGACAGAATAAGATCATGGATGACATCTGGGAGAAACCTGACAATCGCAAGTCTGTGCCATGTCCAAAGTCAATGGTATAGTGCAACTTTCCATACGTTAGGTCCACATTGTCAATTTCACACGTCTGTCTTGACTGATCACTATCCTCTGGGAAAGCGGTTTTCCTATCCTCTAACGCCCTGCTGAAGCCGGACATAACTGACACAAAACTGAGGAGCTTTATCCAACTGAATTCATCACGAGCCTAGGGATACAGCATCTGTTCCACCTTAGTAGTTCCCCCAGCGGGAAAGTGAAAACTACACCACCAGAACTGCTCATTATTGTTCCTGAATCATCATTGATTTCTTGCAACCTTTCTTGATGGAAATCCGTAAAATTATCAGCTAGATGTATATGTCTGGAATGTTCTTGGCCAACCTGTTTCTTCTTCCGGGTATGTTTCGGTATGGGCAGGCAGTTAATGAAGCTCCTGCCTTTCCTAGACACACCACTCAAGAGTTGATATGGCACTGAGCGATCCGACCCAGCCACCAATGGGGGGTCTGCTATTTTCCTGGAGCTTCTTCTTGGCAAGTCTCTGCTATCCAACTCCCTGGAGGCAGGAGGATCTGACCCATCCATCGATGGGAGGTTTGCTGTTTTCCTGGAGCTTCTTCTTGGCAACTCTCCGCTGTCCGGCTTCCTGGATGCAGGAGGATCCGCTGTTTTCCTGGAGCTTCTTCTTGGAAACTCTCCGCTGTCCGGCTCCCTGGAGGCAGGAGGATCCAACCCAGGTATCGATGTGGGGTCTCCTGTTTGACTGGAGCTTCTTCCTGGTGACCCTCTGCTGTCCGTCTCCCTGGAGGAACGTGTGGAAAAACGAAATATGAAATGAGTTCACATGTTTATTGAGATGCGTACGATGGATTTGCACACACTCACGCTGTTGTTTTCAATAAATGGAACTTGTATTCCTCTTGCCTTGGACCCAAGTCCTTTAAGGTCTATCTCTCCCAATCTTTCACCTCATTTGGAGATCTCTCTTTTGATGCAAAAACAAGTTTAATGCGGTCCACCGTAAGATAATCCACCGCAAATGAAGGAATAGCTCTCTTGACGATGTCCATCAAATGTGCGTCAGGAAGGACCTGGCAATGATACTGCTTCCTTGTCAAAGTTTTCACTGTGACATGGCAGAGATGTTGGGTTTCATTACTTGTTTCCGCAGCATCATTTTCTGAGTCGGACCTGTCTCCCCCCTCCCCTCTGTCACCGTGGGAGAAATATCCCTGTTGGAGATCTCTCTCATTATCATTGGTCTCCAACTTTCCGTCTACCTGGAGATCACTATTGGCACTTGCCACATCCTTGTCCGCCCACAGCTGCCTGCAACATTGTGCCCATCTAGTTGACTGGCTGTTTTGCTCCCCCCCCTCTAATGCTGCTAATCAGCATATCATTAATATCACTGGTATCACCTGATGAGCGAAGGCATCTCTGTGATCGTTGAAATATGTCCTGCTGTGAGAGGGCACTAGAATTAAGCCCACCAAAGATCTTTTCTGGTATTTCAAGAAGTTCAAGAACATATATAGCATTGCCGTAGTTGACAACCTCTAAATAGTAAGCGTCGTCAAAGTACATCGATGGTGTCACTGCAACCCAGTGTCAATCAGTATTACTATCTTTCCGCAAACAGAACACACAGCCGTCGGATGGGTCCACATAACGTTTTGCAAGCTCTTGGATTTCAACATAATCATTAGCCCGCAGCCGCTGTGAGAGGGCTTCCTTGCAAGCTTCTTGAGAGATATTGTGCAGTGCTCAAAAATGGCAATTTTGATTCATTGTAATATCGACGGGGTAAACCCCCCTAATGTCCTTTGTTTTACCATATTTGTTTGGAGATATTGCTTTCTGAAATACTAAATTCAGAAGTTCAGCTTCACTAACTCTGCCAGCATTTTTGGCAACTTTCTTTTGCAACTCACAGATGACTTTCAATCTAGGCGACCTTTGCCCGACTGCCTTCTGCATCTTGGGAGGATGGTTGCTGGGAAGGCTGTCACTAGAGTCGCATCGCTTCGAGCAATTTGGTTGGGGCTTACCCGACATGATTACACAGAACAGCTGATACCGACAACCAACCAGGGGAGATGCATGCACTTTAGTTACTGAATGGATGAACAGAGATAAATATAATATTAGTGAATAAGGTCATGGACAAAGCACAGAGTTTCCACCTATGAGAACATGCATCCCCCACCCCCTTGACAATTGTGTCCATCTATGATTCGGGATGACCCCAATTCCCGCAACAGCCACAACAACAAAAGGAAAAACTTCTCTCATGGTAGGCATCTTACCACGTCCAAAGCTGTTTAGTTACTGAATGGAAGAATGAGTCTCGGGAAGGATGGTTGATGGGCAGTCTCTTTCACTAGAGTCGCAATGCTTCGAGCAATTTTGTTGGGGCTTGTCTGATCAAGATCAAGATATACTTGATATGATTACGCAGAACAGCTGAGACCAACGACCAACCAGGGTGGATGCATGCACAGCTCTTGGCCGCCCACCAAGGGCAAAATCCATGAAAGAGAGTACTTTTTTAATGGGCAGCAGATCACACCTTTGCATACACCTCCCTGGATAGCTGAGTTGGTTTCGTAGTTAGCTGTTTAGTTACTGAATAGATGAATAAGAGATAAATATAATGTTAGTGAATAAGGTCATAGGCAAGCACAGTGTTTCCCTGCAAAGGTAACGACAACAAAAGGGAACCCTCCCCTCCCCTCCCACCCCCCTCCCTCCCAAGACATGAGAAAAATAAATAAGACTCAACCCATGCTGCCGATCTTCTCTGCTCACTCTCCACATCCCGCGTGTCAAAGATATTCCCCTGCTTGTACACCCTCCTCCCCCGAAATCATGCCACTAAAGACAATCTCCTAACATGAGATGACACCAGAAAAACAACCTGACGATGTACTCACCTCCTTCTCATCTGATGGATGGGTTGGCCTTAGCATTGTTGTTTATGGCATCTGCTTATTGGACAAATTCCAATGATGTGGATGTGGCCACCATGGCATGGTGATTTTTGTTGTGGGCGAATTGCTTGGATATTTTATTACTGCTTACCATCAGTATGTATGGTATGTTTTCACCATGATCCATCTGACTATGAGATATGACATACTATAGAACACTAAATGTCCACTTTTATTTCATTTTTTGGACTGCTCTTGTTCAAAACTAAATCCAGTACAATACATGGGTAATTTAGTCAACAAAAATATGAGGGGAGGGAATCTGGTACAATGCATGAGTAAGTAAAAAAGAATATGAGAGGAGGGGGCACCCCCATGACTCCCCTCTGTGATCAGAAATGTACAAAAATGCCCTGTCGAATTGTATGGTACTAGCTAGTAAGGTAGATCATTTTTTGTCAAATTCTGATCACAAATACTGCTTAGGCGGTGTGAGTGCGGGCCCTGTGGGCCGACAACCAGATCCCCAAAACCACTATATTATCTGAAGAGTGAGAGTGTATTTGTCAATGTTGGTGAGGATGGAAGGTGAATGGCGCCCATTTCCTGGCAAGGGGAGGGATGGCACGCCTCACTGTTTTGGGTGAGGCCATGGGACGGGTCGCGCCGAATTGGTGACGGATGGCTTGCCAAAGTGGGGAGGGTTTTGGGCGTGGGGCGGTGGCGTTCCCTCCATTTCCCTCATGCTCCTCACTCACAATGACCCCGCTGCCATGGGATGGCACCGACCTCAACGGGCTGCCTCCTCCTCCTCGTGCCCAATTGGGGAGGGATATGGATGGCACACCGTGGGACGGGTTGCACACCGAAGAGTAATTTTGTGATGAGGGGAGGAACGGCACGCCCAAGTGGGGAGTGACGGCACGTCCGGGGATGGGTTGCGCCCAAGTTGGGAGGGACGGCACACCGCGGGACGGGTCGCACATTGAATTGGGAAGGGACGGCTCGCCGAAGTGGGAAGGGACGGCACGCGGGGGCCTTGACTGGCTGCTAAGGGGAGGGACAGCTCGCCAAAGTGGGAGAGACAGTGCGCCACACGACGGCTTGCATCATACATTTCGCAGCAAGGGGATTGACTTCGTGACGAGGGGAGGGACGGCACGCAATGGGATGGGTCGCACTATTTCTGGCGAGGGGGGATGTATCATGAGAACCATTGAAATGTGCATTCATGAGCCGTTTGGGCAACCACATCGTGTGCAAGGGGGTTGGGGCAGCAAAGATAGCTCTTGATGTTTGAAAGGGAGCTGGGATGGGGAAGGGAAGAAAGCTCAAAGTGTGGAGGTGCATAAATTCCCAGAGAAGATAGTTGATCACTTCAATTATCGTGCGAAGAATGCCTTATTAGGTAAATCCAAGGATGTGACGAAGGCTCAGATTGAGGACGAGTTGCTTGTTTTGGGTTTGGTTTGGTCAATCGAGTTAAACTATTTGATTCACCGAGTGGGGATTGGGAAACGATTTGATGCTTGTGATGGTGAACACATGCTTTGTGAAGTGTGCACAATGCTTCAGAATACCCTTCCTCAGAGGAATCTGGGGCAGGATGGTAACATCGACAGGCCAAAATATTTCCCAATTCGATTTTCAAGTGAAAGGCTAGCAAAAGATCAACCTTTAATGCAACCATTGGTGAGCTTGTTTCAGGATCAACTTCCAGCGTACAGAAGACTCTTGGTGGACAATAATTATGAACATCGACAACTTCCAGATGTTTACAGAATTGATCTTGACAAAAAAAGAGGAAAGAGCCAGGGTAATGTTTCAGTTCTGTTGTTGAAATATATGTTTTCTTGATGTACTACAAGTATTTTATGATAATTTAGCAATGTATGACATTTAATTTAGTCTATTTTATGATAATTTAGCAATGCTTGATATTTAATCCAGTTTTGATATTATTTCCTACGTACTTTTGCAAGAAAAACGTTGTCCATCCTGCCCAAAATATGGCTGTTTTTTGTTATGTCATTGGGGTGGTTGACATTTATCTGTTGTCCTTTATTTGCATACCTAATGGCATTGGTAGCAATAACCATGGTGGTTTTGTCACAGTAGGTCTGTTTCCCCCTTATCCTATTGGGTGTCGAACAGTGAAGATGAATCCAGCAAGTGGACCCATTCATCATGAGAATCTGGGATCCCACCTAGGAGCAGCCGAGGAGGATGGTACTGTGTTAGCCAGTCTGCCCTTAGGGGACGGTGGTAGGGTGATCCTTGAAGGAGGCAATGGTGGTGGTTGTGAAATGCCTACTGTGTTCCGGCCAAGTGGCCCAAGCTGTTATACAGGGGTTTCAAACCAGGCAACAGGCTCCGTGCCTGCACTGCGTCAGGGGGTTGCTTGAATGCATATGGTGGACAATCGTCGTTTTGTGTAGGAAGGGAGTGTATCATCGGCACGTTCCCACCCTGGACGATCCTCGAACAATTTAATGGTTCCCTCCACTGGTCCGTCCCTTTCCAGTTCTGTACAACAAGCTCCCCTGAGGATACAACCTTTCAGTACAATGCCCCGGCATGCACTAGATGGTAATTTTCATCAAGATGGCAACGTTAATCATGGGCAAATGCTCCAGGCAGGTTCCCGGTTTTTTCAGGGCAGTCCTGGATAATTGCCCTCAGGGGGTGCTAGCTCTGCACGGATTCCTCTGCCTCGCCAAGATAATACTTTCACACAAAACCAGCCTACTCCTCAAGTATGGGCTTCTTTAAATGATTCAGCTCACAACATCACACCGAGTGGGACAATTCCAGCCTTATATGAAAGCACGCCTGTGGCCCTTCAGTCCAACACACTGAACAAAGCCATCATGGGTTATACCCCATCGAATTCTAGAATAGACCTTGCATTTGAGAGCAAGGAGGGGAAAGGGTTGCTCATTCTCAAGGATTTTATTCCAGCCGATCGTAAGAAATTGACAAAGAACATGCCCACAAGATGTGGGAGTATGCCAACCACTTCTCCAAAGATCTGCCAAAGAGTAATCCCAACGAAAAACAGCTCTCTACCTTTCGGGACAAATTGTTGGCCATGTACAACTTCACAATCAACAAGTGCAATGATCACTTGCTGAAACATCTACATTGCCTTGCAAGGATACATGGGCATACTTCGAATGATGAGGAAGGGCAGGGAGTGAAGGGCATCGAGACTATTCACAGCGCCGTGCTTCGCAGCACCAGTGTGTGCACCGAGGACTATCTACAAACCGTGATTGAGTTCATCAAACTGCCCCAAAGAGAGATGAAGACAAAAGCCTGGTTGGATGACACAATCAATGATGTAAGCAACCGATATGATATACAATTCCCGTTTAACGGTTCAAAGAATTTTGTTGACCAGGTCGGGCAGAAGAATTTCAACAATTGCCATAACTTAAGACTCAGGAGGGGATGGTTGCCGCCACAGGGTGTGCTTGGTATGACAGGAAGCCCAGTGATCAGAACCTCAAGACTCTCTTCCAAGATGCTGAAACTGAATCAGAGAGCATGAGTGTGTGGATTGGAAACATCGGTCCCATCAAGGGGCACCTTGTGAAAAGGGCTGGAAAGAAAAAGCAAGCTGTTAGTCCAAGAAAATTGAATCGGGCCATAAGGGGCGCTAAAACTGAGGAAGAATTATATGCAGGGGTGAGGTTGCTGTGGCAGGAAGCGGTAAGAAGACTGAACATACTTTTGCACTTGGACACTACCCCCTCTGTGTCAGCTGACATTTTTGGTTCTGCTCCCGATCACAAATACTGCAGACACACGGTAAAACCGAGGATGATTCCGCAGCCCTTGGAGATGCAATGGGAGGGATTGCGGATAAAGGATTTGATGGGGAGGGGATCAACAATAAGACTGAGGTTAGGACCATTGTCTAGTTGTGGATTTTTTAATACACTTATCTCATAAACGTTTTTTGTGCACTATTCTAGCTTGGGGACGTTGCAACGGACTCCCCTCATGATCATTCCAAAATCCTCGAAGATGCAGCTCAGGGGAATGTGTTGAATGGGATGGATGAGCAAGTGGCAAACAGCAAGGCGGAGGTGATAGCCAATGCCAAGTCAATATATTTGTTGTGCTGCTCAGCTGTCTGGCACTGTTTGTTGTGCCTTTTTACACAAATACTAGACTTACACTCAGGGAGGCACACTGGAAGATGCATCGTTTGGCGGAGATGATTGCAGTGGAATGGGCAACATCAACTATGAGGAAGGCTGCCAAGGCACTGGTGCCGAGGATGATCATAGAAATGACGTAACACCGACACAGTTGGGCATGTATGTTGGTCACGACAGGACAGGGCCCTGGAGTTCATACCCTTGGGGGTCGCTAACTCCGTGTGGTAAATATTACATCTCACTCCAAGGGCAGCTGTGCTTGCCAAAGCAGGCACCAAAGATGCCGACACAACCTAATGCATAAAGGAGTTCAGATGACCAGCATCAGCTTCCAAATGACAGTTGCCTCGGGACTGAGGTGTGTTTCACGTTTGTTTTCTATATGAACGTTGGTGATAACCCTGCCATTCTCAGACTCTATTTCCTCCGTATTTCAGAGGACTTGAGTAAACGGCGACAGTTGTCCCAGGATCTCCATGCAGGAGGTTGGGAATGGGAATGGAAGGAAGAGGGATAATACAATATGTCCTATGATATCATTTCTCAAATGATGGTTTATTGCCTATGTGTTTTTTTGTCTAAATTTGATGGGGTTTCTGATCGAAGGGAAAATGCAATGACTTGGGTCAAACGGCATCCCAGAAGGAAGGTGGGGGTGAATCGACCAAGAAGGATGGGCAAAAGAATGCGGTTAGTTATGTACATTTATTTGCATATTCCTTCTTGTTATTTCCCCCGCTGGCAACATCATACCATGTCCTCCTTGTGATAGACAAAAGGCACCAGCAAGTCTGCTATAAAGGGGGGATCTCCAATGAAGAACGTGAAAAATACCTCCAACAGTCAACAAAGCTATTCAAGACCAATGATGCTCCGGCCAAGGATGCTCCGACCAAGGCAAGAAATGAACAAACAATGGAGGAGGAGGATGATGAGGATGAGGAGGGAAATGGAGAGACGCATTATAGAGTTGAAAACATTTTGGGAGTCAGAAAGAAGCAGGGCAAGTTTCAGTTTCAAATTAAGTGGATTGGCTATGATGATCCTACATGGGAGCCAAAAACACACTTGAATGCAGGGGCATGTAAGTTCAAAATCAGCTTCAGTTTCCATTGAAATATTTCTATCTCTTTCGCTAACTTGCACGTACGCCTTTACAAGTGACCGAAGCAAGGGCATTAGAGCGTGGATATAAGGAGAAGATAAAGGTGTGGACAGGGAATGAGATTTTATAGCTATACTGTGCCAATGTGAAACTAACAGTACTTTTTGGTGTTTGAAATTACAAGGCTGACGCATTAGCCAAGAAAAAAGATGTCTCAGACAGCAACAAAAAGGTAATAGGTTTGATACTCTTCCCTTGGTTTGGTTACCTCTCCAAACCATGACTGACTTCATCTTGCTTGTGTTGGGCCACACAGTCAAGCCAAAGCTTGGGGGCAAGGCGACCGGTCAGGTGCGTATCTCTGTATCCCGCTACCCTGTTTGTGCCACCAATGTTATTCATTCTTGCTGATGCTGTTCTTAGAGTGCAAAGAGCAAGGAAGACAAAGAAAAGGTGAGAATAACTTTCCTACTTTGTGTTGTATTTGCAGTTGTAGCCATACCCTTAAATGTTTCACTTTATTTGCAAAGGCACCTTCAAAGGACAAGGGAAATCAATCGTTTGCGGACGAGCTGGCAAATCGTGATTGGAGAGATATTAACTTCAGCAGGGCAAAGGTGATTCGCCTGACAAGGGAAAACTACATCCTCATGTGTGTGATGGGTAATGATGCAGATGGAACATGCCAGTATGCCCTTTGCGAGGGATGTTACTTGAAACACAAACCTCAGAAGCGCTGCTCTGCCAATCCCTTGAACGAGCGACGTCAATTCTGCCATCCTGAAATGTGCAATCTAGAGCAAGTGTTCAATGTTTGGTGGTGCACAACAAAGAATATTGAGGGTGCAGAATGGAAGAAAAGGGCAAAGGGGTGTGCATGCTGCAAAGGAGTGTTTGAAGTGATCAATAATTGATCATGGTGCAGGGGGACAACAAGTTACCGGGGTACCTATTTTCTTGCCTAGCGAGAGAATATTATATGAAAAAAAACGGGGTTAATATTATGTTATTATGAAAGAGAATTTGATAAATGGGAGTGCAGTGAAAAGCAAAATGGGACTTCAAAACGGGTTAAAAGAAGGTTAATGTGATATCACAATGGGGAATTTCATTCCTTGCAATCGGGACCAAAAAGGAATTCAATTAAGGTTAAAGGAAGGTTAATATGGCATGACAATTGGGAATTATATTCCTCACAATTGGGATCAGGTCTCGCTGAGACCCCTTAAGTCAAAGGGTTAATATAGGGTTAAAAAGTCATTGTGCCAGTCATTAATGACTTTCGTCTTTGGTCATGCACGAAACTATTGATAGTAAGGATGACAGCAATCCAGGCTGGAAGGCTGATAGTAAGAGCACTTTTCTCGTAAATGATAGTAGAGAGATCGCCGAAAAGTTGCCCTCGTCAATAGTGCTGATAGTAAGACCATCGCTAGCTCTAGAAAGACTAGATCAACAATAAGAGATAAAGGGTCACGTAGGAATTCATAAACCCTTACTGACAAGATTAGTAAGCCGCTAAAACGTACATACCAGAAATGTACATACGACATGATAGTAAGGGGAAAATGTTACGATCGTCCTTACTATCATCTCGTTTGCAGTGTGGAAACAGAAAGGCGTGGTCAGTGAAGAGCCAAAAAGGTTTTTATGTCGGCACATCATTGGAGCACTACAGGTATTACAAAGCATACTGTAGTGATACTCGAGCAGTGCAAGGCTCAGAGACAATGTTTTCAAACATAAATATATCACGTCACCAAAGGTAACACCAGAGGATGCCCTCATTCAGGCGACCCAACAACTCACTGATGCATTGCACAGAAAAGTACCACCACTTGTCACTGAATCTGGGTTAGACAAGCTAAAAAGATGGCCACAATGTTCAGTGAAAATATTTTTGGTGCACCAGACAACGGAAATAAACCAGAGAATGCTAACAATGATGGCATACAAGTGTCAGCATCAAACAAGGGTGCACTCCCTTTGAGGGTGGTGGAAGAGGAACCACCCTCATTAGTAGCAATATACAACAGTGACAATGAATCAAGCAACGGCGAAGATGAACTGGGTCCCATTTCTGTGCCAAATCCAACAGCAGTGTTAGCAGGAAAACCAACAACAACCAAACTCCCAGATTGGATAAAGGATTACCACCAGCAAGTCAGACAGGAT
>JALLOZ010000269.1:0-10285 GCA_036939875.1 Thalassiosira pacifica
CGAAGACGGCGGTAGTGGATGGCGCACTTGATTTCCTTGGTGAAGATATCACTGGAGTTGATTACGCCTGGGATGTGTGCGACGTGTGCTGAGTTATCTTGATGTGATTCGCGGACTTTGTTTTCGCGGAGGTTGATGTGCTTAGTACCTTTATTGGTCATAGAGGACGACCAGTCAACGCACGCTTGGTTGTCATTGTAAACTGTTGTGCAATCATTGGCGTCTGGCATGTCCAAGTCTGCTGCTCGGAGTTTGATGTGGAGGAGTTCTTTGACGCATTCATTTGTAGCAAGAATTTCTGCTTCAAAAGAGCTTTGGGCAGTTTGCTCTTGGCGAATTGATTTCCATTCAATTGGTCCTCCATTGCGACAGATAACAAAGCCAGAGAGAGAGCGAAATTTAAACAGTTCAAGAGGAGTGCCATCTGGGACAGAGTTGCTGACCTGACTGCCCCAGCAGGCGTCGCTAAAGGCAGTAAGGGATTTACATTCGGAAGGAGACGGAGGTGTGGCGTCGGAGTAGGCCTCCTTGTCGTGATGATGAGGGAAGTGGTTGAAGGCTTGGGTGGTGGAGCATGAGTCGGAGTGGAAGGAGATACCATACTCACTAGTACTGAAGAGGTACTTGAGAGCATGGATTGCTGCTTTGTAGTGTTGAGCATGGGGAGCGTTGGAATATGAGGCGAGAAATGTGAGGACAGGTGCAATATCTGGGCGAGTGCACGTTGCCAGCCAGTTGATGGATCCGACGATGCTTTGGTAGATCTTGGTGCGGCGTTTAAGGTCAGGGTCATCATCAGCGGGAGCTGGAATGGAGTCAATGGGTAGACCTGACCGGTAGGGTGTCATGTTGGGGATTCGATTCATTTTGTCGACGCCGAAGCGGTGGGAGGTAAATTCTGTGAAGGCTGTTTGGGTGAGATGAACGGAGATATGACCATCATCGTGTCGGAGCCAGGTGAAGGCGGTACCAAGGAAGAAGTCGACATCACCCATGAAGTCAACAGTGATGTGTTTGGCAAGCTCGAGTTGGAATAATTTCTCCTCGGCTGGGTCTGTGGAATAGAATACAAAATCATCAACATAGATGCCGACATGGAGCCTTTGTCTAGTGGATGATGTGTTGGAGTCATTGATGATGTGACTTGTCGAGGCGTCCGAGCCGACAGGAGCAGAGTCAAGGGAGGAGGTGTTGACCACGCCGGAGTAGAGGCATGGATCATGTGGAGATGGCTTGAGGTTCATTTTCTTGAGGATGGAGGTAATCATGTTGTACCAATGTTTTGGAGATCTGCGGAGGCCGTATAACGTTTTATTGAGCAGCCAGAACTCGTCTTCATTGTAAGCAGGATCGCCTACTGGAGGACGAATGACCATGCGTTCATCGTCAGGGAGCTTGGCATTGCAGAAGGCGTTTTTGCAGTCGCCCTGCTGGAGAACACGTTTGTCGCCAACAGCTTTGGAGGTTAGTAGACGGAGGGAGCTGTATTTTAGGACTGGTGCGTATCGTTGGGATTTGTTGTAGTAGCGGTCTTCGTAGTTGCCGAGAACGACGATGCGGGACTTGGCTCGATTCGGTTTGCCGTCCTTGTCTGTTTTAACAACGAGGACACACATAGAGGGTAAACATTTGGGAACAAGACCTTTACGGCGAAGAGAGAGATATTGTTTCTTGTTGATTCGTTCATAGACTCCAAGCGATTTGAGCCCCCCTTTCTCCTCGAGGTAGGAGTCAAGCCAGATGTGGCGGTCAGGGTTGGAAGGATGAAGGGCTTGCTTGAGTGAGGGTGGACAGGGGCTGAAGAGATTCTTGGCGGAAACAAAATTGGCGGATGGAGCATTGTTTGACGATGAAGGTCGTAGGAAGGAGCTGACAGTAGAATGACCT
This sequence comes from Thalassiosira pacifica, assembly GCA_036939875.1. Classification (NCBI taxonomy): domain Eukaryota; phylum Bacillariophyta; class Thalassiosirophyceae; order Thalassiosirales; family Thalassiosiraceae; genus Thalassiosira; species Thalassiosira pacifica. The sequence goes on from JALLOZ010000269.1 coordinate 1,888, forward strand.
GGGATGAGTATATCATCACCCACAAGGGTTGTCCATGATTGTTTGAAGTTTGGGAGTGGGACTGATTGTTGTACTTTGGTTGAGCGAGGGTGGCGGCGGATGTCGAAGCGGAAGCCGCCCTCTGACGAGTGCATGAGGTATCCCTTGTGAAAAATACCTTCATGGTCCATGGTGACTTTGGAGCCGTGGCGGAAGAAGTGGGGCAGACCCTCGAAGTGGTCATTGTCTGGCGCAGATGAAGAGCTGTCCTTGCCGACTTTGACAAGGTCCTCAAAGGTGGCATCTGTAGTTGCGCCGGTATCAAGGAGGACTGTGTAGGTAGATGGTGGATCAGTTGGCGTAGGAGTTGAGGTAGAGGCTGGATTTGGTGGAGAGGCAGCAGATTCAACAAGAGAGGAAAAAATAAGTGGTACATTTTGTATGGTACCCCTCACTGACTCGTCGTTGTGTGTGATGGTCACGCGAGTACCAGGAGGGAAAGGTTCTGGGGACGGATCCGTTCGGTTTCTGTAGAGACCACATGTGAGGCCGCCATCATATTTGATGTATGATGGAAAGTTGGTGGATGGGAGGCGGCCTTCATCGAGCTTGAAGGCGGGTGGACGGTAATAGCTGCGAGTGACGGGATTGTAGAAGACAATCGTGTTGGATCGGTCATCGCGGCCGACAGCGATGCCGTCAAGAGACTGATCTTCCGTGTTGGATCGGGAGGTGGAGCCGTCAGTGCTGTGGTTGAAATAGCCGATAGAGAAAGGTTCAAACCATGTTGTGGAGTCCGGTTTTTGGTTATGAACGAGTTCGAAGGGTGTTGTGAGCTTGCGACCAAGGCGGCCTGGAACTTGATTGACCATAGAGGCGGCGTGGGTTAATGCGTAGAACCAAAATTCGCGGCCGACCTGTTTTTCTGTAATGTAGGCTCGAGCCATTTGGACGATTGTGCGCCAAGTTCGCTCAACGAGGCCGTTGGATGATTGGCGGCCAGCCGGAGCCGCAATGATGTTGCTATTGTTGGTTAGCATCCACTTGAGAGCCTTGCCGCCAATTAGTTTCTTATCGAAGTCGGAGTGAAACTTCTTGGGGACTCCGTTCGCGTCCGCGCGGAATGCTTCGAGAGATGAAATAATATGGTTAGATGTTAGAGAGGGCATACCGTAGAACCAGCAGTAACGAGTCGCCACATCAACCAGGATAAGAGCGTATCGGTACCCGCCAAGGGCCACACAGTCGCCAAAGACGATGTCCATGTGGACCTTGTCGAGGTAGCGACGGCGTTTCCGGCTGAGCTTTCCGGCAGGAGGATTAGGTATCGTAGCAAAATTTCCAAGAGTGGGTGGTAGCTCGCCTGTCTGGATGAGCTTGGCGTTGGCGGACGATGTTGTCAGATGCTGTTGGTTGCGGAAGCGCCTGCAGCCAAAAATTTTGTGGAGTTTAAGTGAGTCGAAGACAGAGCGGTTCTCACACGGCGCTGGCGTATTACAAGGCCGGATGTCAGGAATGGCGTCGGGGTTTGTATGTAGTCTGCGGATGGTCAGAGTAGATAGAGGCTGCTTAGTGTTGATTAAGAGGTCCTCATCTGGGATGGATTGGTTGGAGTCGGCCGGTGGATATTCGATGGGTGACTCGGTGGTAGAGTCGTTGGTGGCCAAGTCGGGAGGCTGGGTATGGGGTGTAGTCTGAGGGATAGTCGATGACACGGGCAGGACGGTGTCTGGAGATGGACTAGGTTCGTCTGGTGGAATGAGGGTTGGCGTAGAGGTGGGTGGAGTTGAGACACGGCTTGCTCGGGGTTGAGCATAGTCGAGGCGTCCACAGGGGCTGCGTCCAATAGACTTGTAGCTAACAATATTATCGACGCTATCATCGATCCGCAAGGTAAAATCGGGGAAAAGAACGAATGAACCTACGTTGTGAAAGCTGAAGGAGCCGCAGCCAGGCATGGCCTTGTGCTTGCGGAGTGAGTACAGGGGGCTACGGAGCCCAGGAACATGAAGCACATTGCGAATTAGTAATATCTTACCGTTGAGAGAGAACTTGGCGGAACCTTCGCCGAGAATAGGGAGTTCAGTGTTGTCGCCAAGGACGACTACCCGGTCGCGGCATTTGTGGTAAGAGACAAACGCGTTGTAGTCAGGCAACATCATGTCGGTTGCGCCCGAGTCAGCGCAACAGTCGGCGTCATCGCCAATGCAGGTAAAGACACACGCATTCGATGAATTTAATTGATGCTGGACGAAGGTGCCGATTGATAGACTGGGCGTAGACGCGGACGTAAGTTGGAGAGAGGGTGACAGAGTATGGAGACGTGGTGAGGCCGAGACCTGGCAAGCCGAGGCACTGCGCCGAAGTCTGCGGTTGGCTACTTTGCGTGACCATTTGGCAGCCACTTTGTTGGTTGTGGGACCGCCAAAAGGTAGGTAGTAGGCGAGTCTAGTGGCAAAGGTAAAGTAATCAGTAGAGTCAGCGTTTAGATTATTGACTATATTTCCCTCGCCGTCAACGTTGTTGCCGTAGTCGAGGACAAAGCCGTCGTCATCGTCAGAGTCCGAGGGAATCTCCGTCTCGTCACGGAAGGCAGAGTATCGATTGGATGTGGCTGTAGAACTTGCCCGTGAGGGAGCTGTTGCGGAGTTTTTCGGTGGAGGTGGGGCAGTAGGCGGCCGCTCCCGCTCGGAGGACGTAGCGCGGCGAACAGAGGAGTTGGAACCACCGCCACGTCCAGCTGTATTGCCACGGCCAGCACTGCCGCCGCCACCACGGCCATCGCCGCGACCTGTACTTGGAGTACTTGGAGTGCGAGGGTGAAGGACGTTGTACTTGTCGGCGATGGATTTTGCCTTGGCTTTGTCTTCGATGCAGACAAGGCCTGACTTCGCCAGAGCCGGACAACCCTGCTCCCAATGGAAGGGGTCCGAGCTGAAGCAGTGGGGGCATCTCTCTTTGGCTTTGATGAGGGCGCCCAATTCGGCCCACCGGATGCCGTTTTCTGGAGGATAAAGTGGTTCATCAGGAGGGCGAGGCGGGTTGGCAGGCGGTCGCGCAGTAGTGGGAGGTTTAGGAGGGGCTGGGCCGCTGGCACGCTTGAGAGAAGTCGGTGGCGGGGCCGCGATGCCCATGGCCTCCTTCCGCGCGTCTTCGTCCTTCATTTGACGCTCCAGCTGCTGGAGATCAGCTGCGATGATGGATGGGTCGCCTGAGGTATATCGGAGCAAGAGACCATCATATTTTTGATGGTCCATGCCAAGAAGAGCAAAGAGAGGCAAGACTTCGGCTAAGGAGACGCTGCCGAGACGAGTGGAGATATGGCGCGCGCGGGCCATGAAGTCGTCGGCGGATTCGTTGACGCCTTGCTCAAGTTGGGTGAGCTTGCGAATGTCCGCGAGGCGATGCTCTGGTTGAGACGGATTAAGTTGATCGCACAGATCATGGAGCATTTTTATGCCATTGTCGAGGTAGAGTGGCTTGTCAAGAAATTGGCTCATCGTTGCTTTTGGGAGATGTTCGAGCATCGCGGAAGAAATGCGTTGGCTTTGACGCTCTGTGCCTGGAAGAGTAGTGGTCCAGTCTGTGACGTTGGAGAAGAAGGGGTCGCTCTTGTAGGTGCGAAGCCGAAGGAGAAAGAACGGGACGGATTCGCGCTTTCCGTCCCATTTTGGAAATTGAGTGGTTGTTGATTTTGGCTTTTGGGCGGCAACAAGTTCGGCGAGGATGGAAGCGAGCTCTGATGGAGGAGGAGCTTGTACCGCGGGAGGTGGTTCGACCGGAGGGATCGTGCTGTTTGGAGACAGCGGCGGGAGGTTGGAGGCATGCCCCTGTTGAGGTTGCGATGCCGGTCGTTGCCATTGCGGCTGCGGCGGCATGTCCCATGGTGCGTATTGTGGTTGCGGCCATGGGGGCATTGCCGTTGGCATCCATGGAGGGTGGAGTTGTTGGTATTGTTGTTGTTGTTGTTGTTGTTGTTGCTGTTGTTGTTGTTGTTGTTGTTGTTGTTGTTGTTGATATTGTTGTTGTTGTTGTTGGAATTGTTGTTGTTGTTGGAATTGTTGTTGTTGTTGGAATTGTTGTTGTTGTTGTTGCTGTTGTTGTTGTTGGAACAATCGAAATTGTTCGAAATCGCGCTGCTGTTGTTGTTGTTGTTGTTGCTGTTGTTGTTGTTGTTGTTGAGTATTTATCCTCCGGTCAAAGGATTGTTGTTTTAGTTTCTCAGACGAAGCGGAAGATCCGTCCGATGGCATCGCAAGTGATTGATGCCGCAACGGCGGTCCTCCCACGAGCGGAGTGTCCGTACCCGCTGGATCGATGGTTGTTTGGATATGCGGAGGCGGGGACGAGGTACGGCCGGGGGGAGTGGCATTGGAAAGCCCCTCCCCAGGCGGTAATTTTCGAGGGGGAGGCGGAGGCGCTCGAAAGCGGACGGGCTTGATGGGCGTCGCGCCGTCGCCCGGAGGAAGGATAGGCTCCGCCTGGAGTGGAGCCACCCCACCGTATCGCATCGACCAATTACCCCTCGAAGTGTACGGGGTATAGGAGACGGTGTCGAATCCGTGCTCAGCAAAGTATTTTGTTGCGTCGGCCACCAGCGACTCCGACGTGACCCAGAAATGATATGGGGGCTTTGCGTTTGTGCTCGAAGTCACATGGAGGACGCCGGTGGTGGAGGTCGCGCCCGCCGCCACATCGGAGACGAAAGGAGTTGCCATGGCGGCGCGCGGAAGTGTCGGAGGCCGCGCCAGCGGCGGATGCACCGGCGTAGTCAAGGGAGATATGAGGAAGCGTTTTTTGAAGAAGGTCGTTAAGGAAGGGTTGCTCTAGCGCAGGGGAAGGGTAGCGTAGATGCTTGCGTCGGCCGGGAGGCTGGCGCCTGCTCACGCTAGTCGCATAAAAGGGCCATAACTTATTGGTGTGAATTTATTTAATTTATGGCAATATCTAGGGGACACGAGAGGATTGGGTTATGAGCCCAAATTCTGGAGTGAGACCCGGGACTGAGAATAAGTATCCGGGACTCACCCCAACACGGTGGATCATGATGATGCGATGCAAAGAGGTGCGAGCGAATAAAGACGAAGAGCGAAGATAGAGGTGATGTCATCTGCTAGCTGCCTGGATGTGATCGAAATTCGAAATCAGCGATCAAATGCTTCCACAAATTTCAATAGGCTAATGATGTGGCTTGATAAATAGATCGATCTTGTCTGCGCTATCGCTAAAACTACCACGTACTCACTCCTACTCCTACTCTTCATCTCGTCAGCGTTCCCCACATCCGCCGACCGCCGACTGGCTGTCAATCAAGAACAGACAAGAACATAGGTACCTTACAGATACAGCCACTTCCGTCTTCGTCCAATACGAATTTTAGCCATAGTCATCGATACATAAGCTCATGAGAGTGAACTTCTTGTTAACACTAACATCAATATTCGTTTCGACCATGCCCCGTGCCACGCTAGCCAGGGCCAAGTCCCTACTCCTCTCCGAAGCCGGCTTCTACGCCGCCGCGACGGCAAGCGTCACCGATGAAGAGAAGACACAATCTGGTTCTCGCCGCTTGACGAGGCGCTTCAGCTCCTTCAATCTCGATTCCACCAGTGGGGACAACGATTCCATTATTGCAGTGGCCAAGAACTTTCTCTCTACCGCTTATCCCGAGCTCCTGACGATCCTTGAGAGTCATCATGACGAGATCAGTGCACGTGATAGGTTGGTGAAAATTGGCCGCAATGTCAATGCCACTCTGCGTGAGTTTAATGTTTACCATCACCCGTTCTCGCTCCATGAAATTGATGAAACTTATCTCTAATTATGTATTGTCGCTGTAATTCTACAGGCTATGGCCAGGAGTCCATCGAGAGAAAGAACCGAGGGGAGGCAGCACTGATGGGAATCTGGTCGCCCGATGAGGAGGAGGAAATCATTGGCAGCGAAGTAGACCGAAAGCACAGGACGGATGCCAATCTGCAACGTCTGGTCAGGGAATGCGAGGACCTTGCCAAAATCTTGTCTTCTCCCGTGAAAGTACCAACTGTGAGGTATGGGAGGACCGAACTTCAAATGCCCATTGTCACCCTTGGATGCATGCGTTTCCAACAATCTTGGAACTTCGGCCCAACACCAATCAAAACTCCTGAACAGCTTGAGAAAGCGTGCCAAGACAACCTTGTCAAAATTTTGAAGCATGCCATCCAGCATTGTGGTATCAATCACATCGAAACTGCACGAGCGTATGGCTGTTCTGAGATGCAACTCGGCTTGGCATTCAAAACTCTCTTCGAGGAGGGTGTGTGCAAAAGAGAAGATCTCATTATCCAAACAAAGGGAGGTATTTCTTCAAGTACCACTAAGGAGGCCTATAAGGCCTCGATCCTTGAGCAGATCGAATTGTTGGGTCTGGACTACATTGATTTGTTCAGTGTACATGGGCTTAACACTGACGATCAGATGGAATGGCTGTTCAACCACGGGGATAAGGGGAACTTGATTGATGCTGTGAGGGAGCTTAAGGAAGAGGGCAAATTGCGTTGGATTGGCTTTTCTTCCCATGCCCCATCGCATGTGATCAAGAGAGCGATTAAATCTGATGCATTTGACTACGTCAACTGTGAGTGTATTTATTAATTATTTTTCATGTGTCACTTTGCGCTGGTCACACTGATGATTGCATTTTTTTCGTGCAAATTCAGTGCACCATCACTTCATGGGGTCTTACACAGCCAGCGGAGATGGTGATGTCAATTTCGAAGGCAACCAGGAAAACATTCGCCTTGCTCACGAACATGATATGGGAGTTTTTGTTATATCTGCCTATGACAAAGGTGGCCGCCTGTACACGCCTTCCCATCTTAGTCGTGAGCTGATGTTGCCTGAGATGGAACCTATGGAATATGGTGAGTATGCGCATTTACAATCGACCTAATATTAACACTGCTCTTGAAACAATAGCTCATAGATATTGAACCTGCCACAATGCCTAGGTTCTTCATGGCTTTGGTATCACGAGAAGCATTGCACGGATGGTAAGCCTGCTCCAGTGCATACTATTGTGTGTGGAGCCGCCAGACCAAGTGATTTAGATCAACCTGTTATGGCAGCACTTCGATCGGTAACAGATGAGGCGAAGGAAGACTTTGACGTAGTCTTCCGCCGTATCCAAGAAAGGAAGGATCATATCTTCGGTAAAGAATGGGCCAACACATGGCAAGTTGGACTTCCCAACTACACACAGAGTGAAAAGTACGGGTTTCAAGTTGGGAACATGGTGTGGATTTACAATGCAATTCACGTGTTTGGTATGCTTGATTTTGCAAAAGAGAGATATGCTACTTTGGTTAACAACTCTAAAACTTGGGACTCTGAGAAGGCGTGGAAGGAGAATGTTTATGCAAATGGAGCTTTCAACTGGATGCCAGGGTGCGCCTATGATCCCTCCCACGATTATACTCCTGACTTGGCCGATGTCCCTGAGAAGAATAAGGAAAGGGTACTCGAGGCTATGAAATTTGTTCATGAGTGGTGTTGTCCCGTGGGCTCGAAATCTATGGCATTGGAGGCTGGGGCAGATGAAAAGAAAGAGGAGGACGGAGAGAAGAAAGTGGTGCCTTTGGAATGGCAAGCTGCATATGATATGCGGCCTTGGACTGCTTTTCCGGAACGAGGATAATCTCCCAAGACTGTCTTTCTGTATTAAGATGTCGGAGATATGTAAGCCAGCTAGAGCTGGTACGGTGGAAAAACCTTGTCAATAAGATAGATATCTGTTTCATCCTCAGCTCAGCCAGGTGCACCACCACCCCCATTGTCCTCCTCTTACTTTGCCTCATCATGAGCTGATATTTTCATTTCCACCAGCTATTATGTAGGTAGGCCCAGCTCTGACTTCCGGGCGGGGTGTATGTGAGGAGTTCAGAGTTCAGACCGTCTATTCCTGATTCGTTATGCCCCTGGTTATGCCTCTCTCCTAGGTATCGTATGTGCGTCTATCTCTAGAGCTGTATATAATATGTAAATGTGCGTGACGATGGACAGGCGTTAGATTGATATCCTCTTGGTTCGATACACTGTGCTGATAGCACTGAATGACGTGTTTAGATTTGATCCGATGGCGTCATAGATACATCTGATTGACACCCATTGATTGGCAACAAAACCTCAACCCATCAATCACCCTCACGAACCTCTCGCTCAGATCACTCTCCTTCCCATCACCATTTGATCCAAGTCACTATCAATCACCCAAGACTATCATGAAGATTCACCTCCTATTGGCGGCGACGCTGCCTGCGATCATCGGGGCATCAACCTTCGGTCCTCGCAACAGCCGCGGTTATCTCCCATCTGGAGCTCGCTCCAACTTCTCGAAGCATGATGCAATTTTGACGCATGATGGTGATGTAGACGTCTC
>JALLOZ010000269.1:10302-24971 GCA_036939875.1 Thalassiosira pacifica
CGTCTCATCTGTCGATGCCACCGCCATCGGCCAATGCAACAATGCACTCGCCGCTAGAGGTGGAGGGGCCAGCACGAACGTGGACGTACCCAAAGTCAATGAGCTCACAGGAGCTGTATTCTTCACCGGATTGCAAATAATCCTCAACAAAATCTTTCGCGCCAATGGCATCGCCTTCCCAGCCATGCTTGGGTGCACCATCCTCGTCTTCGTAGTCCTCGCCGTTGTCGAAGCCATCATCCCTGGGGTGGGAGAGAACGCATATCAGCTGTTGATTCCCGGATCGGGCTTGTTGACCAAGTGGCTGCCGGTCATGTTCGTGCCTGGATTGGCTATGTTGCCTTTGGCACCGAGCATCGGATCGGCGGCCGATATAGTGAAGGTTCTCTCCATGATCGTGATTGGATTCGGATTCACCATGTCGACCACTGCATACTTGGTTTTGGCCATGAGGTCTGCTCAGGGATTGGTAGAAAAGAAGGTGGAGGAGCCTGTTGTGAGCAAAGGCAAAGGGGCAGTGGCTGCAGAAGCACCAGCTCCTAAGCCTAAGCCATTTACTGATGAGACGTACAAGTTCCTCCTTCAGGGGACTGTTTTGATGGGCGCCATCAGCATGGCTGCTACTAAGCAAGGCATCAGTTATGCCACGCCCCTGCGAACAGTTTTCATGTTCATTGGAACTGTATTTACCTATGTCTTTGGTGCCCGTCTTCCATCTGGTTTCACCAAAATTGTTCACCCGCTGGTTACTAGTACTGTGGGTACACTTTTGTTAACCCAACTGGATGCACTTGTCACTGGCTCCTCCTTTGAAGATGTCCTGAAAAGCTACAAGGCAGGATCTCTATCACCTTCAAAGACAGGTGCAGGAGATTTGTTGCTGTTCTTGTTGGGTCCTGCAGTAGGCTGTCTAGCTGTACCCATGTACAGCCGTAAGACGATCATGGCCAACAACCTTCCCGTTGTGATTGCTGCTATGCTCTGCTCCAGTGTCGGTGGTCTATTTGGCACTGCATGGTTGGTTCGCCTGATGAGCATTGGATCCAGTGCCATGGTGCGACTCTCGCTGCTCTCTCGTAATGTCACGACTGGATTGGCTATTGTCATCACTCAAATGCTCGAGGGAAACATTGCAATTGCTGCTAGTGTGGTGGTATTAACTGGTATCTTTGGCGCCACCGTTGGTCGGGGATTGTTGGATGCATTGAAAATCGATGACCCAGTGAGTCGAGGATTGGGAATGGGAGCAGCTGGTCAGGGATTGGGTGTGGCCGCGATGATGCCAGAGACGGAAGCCTTTCCGTTTGCAGCTATTAATATGGTTCTTACAGCAGTTGCCGCCACGGCCTTGGTTTCCGTTCCCGCTGTGAGGGAAATTTTGGTAAATATTGTTTCGGCCAATCTTGAGTAATGCATGGCAATACGTTATTATTGTTGTCCATTTATGAAATTATTGAGGTATTTTTAAAAATGGTAAATATCGCAGGTATTGTTTGTCAAATATAAAAATAGATGATATTGCGTCGCAATCTAAACATCATTTGTCATTCCATCAATGTAGAACCATTCACACACAATTGCTAAAAGGAAAGCATGCAGAGGAAAACAAATATCCGTTGAAATGCTTCAAGGCATGTCAGAAAATGAGAGCAAATAAACTGCATCCCTTATCAATGGATGATACAGTGTCACAATCCAAATAATAATTGTCATTCCATCGATGTAAAACCATTCACACACAATTACTAAAAGAAGCGATGCAGGGGCGAACAAATGTCCGTGGAAATGCTTCAGGCCATGAGAAGATGATAGTAAATGCACGGTCTACCATACAAACATCAGAAGAGCATTGGAGAATCATCAACAGTTGCAATTGAAGGTAAAGTTTGCGTATGTCAGCACATCTGCAACAAATGTAGTACAATACTGATGTGGAGCAAATTATAATTGTTGATAAAAGTTGTTTACAATTTTTATTTCTTAACATATATCAAGACCTCTTTCATAAGATCTTTTCTCAATGGCAGCCATGACACTATTGGTGGTGCGGCAAAATTGACAAGCCATAACCCATCTCTCTGGGTGTTCCAATCATCTTGTGGCGTAATTTGGTGAGTGAGTTTGATTCTCTGAGTCAAGCAACTGTCAACTTGACCCAAATATATACATAAATCGCACATAGCTTCTTAGGCATTGGTCTCAATGGCGTCCCTCGAAGCAATGGGTCCATCAAGGGCATCATGTGAANAAACGACCAGGCCTGTTTCGACTGTTATGTCTCTTCAGAGCCCCCCTTCCTACCTTGTATGTTCCAGGTTGCAACATAAAAGGTCTCGCTACTATCTGGTTGTGATGACACCTCTTGTGGAGAGCTTATGGTGCCAATAGCGCATGTAAAATGCCCAAAAGCCATAGCTCTGACCACAGAGACACTGGCAGCGCCTGTTACAAATACTGACCAGATAGGCACCCCCATTGCCTATCCATGGGACAGGAGGGTCAACCAAAGTGGTTTCTTTTACAGGAAAGGGTTAGCTAACACTATTATCAGCGTGTGCCCAGTGCTAAGGTACAGGCGAGATGTAAATGTAACCATTGTAATGGTAGTGTAGAGTATGAGCATGTGGATATAAATTAAAATAATCTACCTGCAAAACTTCACAATATGAACATATACAAGGGCCTAGCAGATGTTATCTTTAGAACTATTTTTGTATAGTATGCCAACAACATAGGAATATATTACCCAAACGCTGTGTGTTCCAACGGACGGCGATTATTTTCCCACTTGGATGTAATTCTTTCTAGAGTATGTACCTAGGCAGCTAAACTTCAAGTTCTAGACAAGAACCCATCTAGTGTCCCGCCATATTTATTCATGTGATTGATTCATGTGGGGTTATTTCTGTTCCCACCATATTAATCACCGCCATCACCACTGCCATCATCAATTATCCAGTAAAAGGCTGTCAACTCGTGCTCACTGTCAACTAGAGGGGCTCAAAGCCTCGAATCTAAAGCTAGGTAAAATGTTGATTGGCTAAAATAGATAAAATCTGACAGGATCAGGATGAAAGAAAAAATAAAAACTGCTCCAAACTGCATGGTCTAGAACAGACAATCATCCCCCTCTCATCCGACAACTTCAAATTATACTAAATTGTACCATTCTCAATTGACATGCAAGAGATGAAAAGGAATTGGTTTTCCTGCTGGTTACTGCATATTTCTCTTTCCGGTCACCTTTTTATTGGGTAGGAAAAAGTTACTACAAAGACCCCTTGTCATCAGAATGGCACACAACCATGGCACATGTCAGCCTCGCTGGAACACCTTATCCACTGCTCCATGTTCCTCCAGAACTTGAGAGCATAGCTACACAGTTGACGGGAACTCTCATATGGGTCCCGTAGAGGATGGCGTCAATCGCCGGGTGGTGCCATGGTGTTACAGACAAGCAATTGGGTAAGTCATTGTTGACATGCATCTTTTGTAAAAGAAATTTCAGAACACTCACCAATCATTGCATCTCACCATCCCAAAAGGCTTATATTGCTCTGTGTTGTGAAAGAATGCTCCCAATAATGCAACGGTAATGCTACGTCTATCAGAGCAATCTGGGCGTGACGGTGAGACTACGTTGGACTGAGCATGCAAAGGTAAGTTACATGCATGCAACTTTCATTTTGCCATTGCATGTTCAAAATAGTACCAGGTCGGCTGTACGCTGAGCCCCAATGACAGAGTGGCGAGGGGTGCCTCGGAGATTGATGTTGGTTCCTTGTTGGGGGGAAAGATCCCTTTGCGCACGAAGCACGATTGGAGAGGAAGACATCTAAGGAGACATCAGTCAACAAATCAAGGCCGTGGCAAGATTGTGAGAGAGTTGAGATGCGATTACACCAATCTGCTCCGCATACTTCTTTTTCCTTGCTTGCATAGAAGAAGCAATAATTCCACTTGACTTCTTCTTTTTGAGGTCAACAAGCTCATTGCTTGTGATGAAATCACAAATCCCCATGGCATTGCAAATGAAATTCTTGGCTGCATCCTTTGCTGAAATAGAATTTGTTGCCACATCAGCCTGCTGTTGCTGTAACTCAAAATGAGATTTCTTCTCTTGATATGTCCTATATAATTATGTCAATAAGAATCAGATTGATGAGCTTACAAACAAAACTATGATAATAGAAATCAACCATAAAGATTGAAATTACCATTTGGTACAGACAAATCTACAGCTACATCAGCAGTGTTCACATGACCCATCATTGCAATCAGATCATTTGAACCCACCAACAGATTTGGAGTTTGTCCTGCCAAAACATTTACACACAAGAAGCTTGTTCTTGAGTTTTGGAGGCATCATCTTAGTGATAGCTTTTTCATTAGCGTCAACTGGTGGGTTGGCTACTTCTCCTTTTTTGTATCATTCCAAAGCAATGCTCTGTTCTTTCCATTTCATCTCAATGATCTTATTTTATTTTCTTACAGCTTTGTTTGAAGAGGGCTCATGTATGAAAGTGTAATTGCATTTGGCATAGCAGTTGAATTGGCAGGGTAGTTTTTTCCCTCCTTCCTCCAAAAATCTACACATTATCTCAACATCTGAAATCTTGACAGACTTCTCATTCTTATTTGTAATATTTTCTTCAGCCAACTTGGAGATACAAATGGATTTGGCCCATTGCATTAGTCAAATAAAAACATCAAGATCACAGTCCTCTTCTTGTGAGCACTTACAGCAATCAGATACCAGGATTCTTTGAATGTGTTTCCAGACTCCAACCAGTTTTGAGCTGATGAGGATCTTGTTCATGATCTTGATGATTTTGAAGTTGAACAAATTATACAAGTTGATGTACAGCTTGCCTCTTGGAGTCTTTGATTTTTCAATGTGTTGTGCGCACTTCATCAGTGACACTTTTGTCTTGACAACACTCACAAGAATGCTCTTGAGATGGGGTAGAGAGATTGAATCTTAATTCAACTTATTTTCCATTTAAAGAATGACGCCTCTGGTAAAAATGTATCTTGTTGATTTCTGTTAGATGCAATCGTAACAATTGCACCATCATCATCTACTCCTTCAACTTCTTGGTTGACCTGAGAAGCCAGTGGTGGAGTGGATTGATCATAGGCGGAAAAGCATGTGAATGATGCTAGACTATCCTTCATGAGGTTGTAATGATCTTCAACAATCTTACAAATAGAGTGTATGACATGCTTTGTACTGCTCGATTTTGAAGCAGTGGCAGAAGAGGGAACAGCTTGATGATTCACACACAATGGGCCATGGCAGAACAGGCAACCATAGCAGATGCGTCAAAGGCTTGACGATTCATATTGGAATGGGCCGTGAATGGATAGTTGGAATATGCAATGGCTTGACAAATTGCAATCGGCACGGAAGGCAAAGCAGTGGCTGATGCAATAGAAGATGCCAAGGACGCAGTAGAGAAGGCGACAGTAGCAGATGCAGCCGCAACTTGACAATTCATCATTGAGTGAACACCATTGTTGGAAAGACATAGGTCCCTGCCAACAGAAAACCCACTCTGCTTGATCTTCTTCTTCATGGGCAAAGCCATTGTTCTAATTGTCACCATTGTCACGATCAAAGCCAATGCAATTACCACAACTATTGGCATTGGTTCAAGAACAAGGGATGGTGGTGGGAAATGAAAATGGCAATGATGGCTGAATGATGGATGTGACCATGCCGCAATGGCCAATACACCAAAAATCAGGTTTTTAGTAGGATCTAGTACACTCTACACATAGGAATTGCAGAACAAATGGTTTTAAGGTTTTTTTCTTTTCGGATTTATCACTTAAGTAGGGGAATTATCTACTTGTACAATAGATGATCCCCCCTCCCAAAAAATCAATTGATTTGGAAACTGTAGTAGCATGTAGTGGATTGTAATTATAAATTGTATTGCATATTTGAAAATTCAACTCCAAAACTCTTTTTACTTATAAAACTGTACATTTGAAAAGCCCTGATACGAGTGCCACTCACAATTTCACCTAAAACTCTGAACTAGTATGATCACGAAGCCTTTTACGTCTTGCTCAACAAATTCAAGCAAATAGAGAGGTAAAATGCTCTTGGATACCATGTCAAAGATCCATAGTTTGTGAAATGAACAAGAGAGCTTTTGCTATACTTAATACTCATTGAACCAAGTTTCAGTTTGGAGGAATGCCAAATGTTTGATATCAAGACTGACTCTTCATGATAAATATTATTTTGAATCTGAGAAGACACCATCATTTGTTACCAACTTGTACCATAGCTGCTGACTTGGGTCAAAGCATTTGACACTGATGACCATACACTACTGGTCAAAATGGTTGATAAATATGGGACCCCACTAAACCCAAAATACTGCTCAGGTGTGGAAAGGATGTGCCAGGACTTGATCTTAGTCCTCCAGGATGTTGGAGTTTGACAATGAGACAATTTGGCTCCTGATCTCTTTCTCTTTTTGTTGGCAGCTTTCACAGATGCCCATGAAATCATTTGGGAAGAAGAGAGTCTGAGAATTGCGCAATCCCAGTGGCCTGGAGAAGGAGACTTTGGCAATGGAGTGTGTACCAAGAACTTCAACTCTGTCATCTCCTACATAAACGTACAATATATCTACGCTGATGGAGCATTTCTAGTTGAGACTTGAGAAGGGTAACTGGAGGGCCTAGCTGTGATTCACAACCATTTTGCTTGATTTGGTTTGGAGATGAGCATCGACTGGTCATTAGATGCAAGATAAAGCTTTCCAAAACAAGTGTGCATTCTTCATTCTCACAACTCTTTGACAACCTAGTAGTTGCTGGCTTGCTAAATGAAAGTGAAGCAGAAGGCAGATGCACTATGGTGACGGAAGTGAGAAAGAAGGAGAATGATATGGCAAGAATTGCACAAAAAGATGATTTCTAGGGCAAGCTAGCACAAACTCAACAGTTTGCCGTTGCAGATGGACATGTCCCATTCAAGAAACACCTCAAATATATTGGTTCTTACATCTCCTAGAGTCTGAAAAAGACTATGGTGCAATGTTGAAGCCCGGATATGATGGTGGCAAGCAAGTTGAGAGGAGCTATTCAAAACTTCTGGGGTTATCCACACGTGGACACATACAGCAAACTTCTTGTTGCTCCTAACATGCTCCTGTGAAGATCTGAGCTAAACAGCAGGATAGTGCATAGATCCTTGGATATTTGACAGCGTGATCTACAACTCTTTGAAACTATTTGGATTGGGATTTGGTGCCAGTGAGTTAAGGTGAATCTTAAGTTTTGGGACTTGCATAGGATGTACGATTACCCAAACAAACAGGTCAGACAACCTGGCTCAGCCTCCTGAACAGTGGTATGACTTGTGCGGAGTTCTTTGAACAGTTGAAGCTAGTATTATTGCATACATCAGTACAAACCATAGTGTTCACTTGACTTCTCTACAGGAGTAATTTAACATTTAGTGACTCCCTGTTGCTCTTGTGACGCAATTCTATCACAGCAAACACTTAAATCTGCTGTGCGGCGGGAGAGAATAATCTCAAGGGACGAGCTCATCTGAGCGCGGCCCACGTATTGTACATGAGTATTTACACATCATCAAGAGCATCCCTGGAGGCACCGGTGTTGGCCTCAATGGCATCCCTCGAAGCAATGGGTCCATCAAGGGCATCATGTGAACCAACCAAATGCCCACCGAATCCACCTCCAGTCAAGTGTCCAACATCTTGCGCAGTGGCCATGTCCTTGTCAGCGTGGCCGTTCGCCAAGCGCTCCTCAGGGGTGCCAACATAAACCTCATCATATTGGATTCCAGTGACACTCTTCATGATGCGAGCCAACACCCAGGCTCCAGAGCAGAGGCCAGTCCACTCAAGGAAGAGGGCAACACAAAGAAGGATGTAAGTGAAGGGGTTGTTCAAGAATGCGATGGGGAAGGCAGAGGCAGCCAATTGCCAGGTGATGGAGGCCAAGATGGTAGTGATGACAGCTCCATGGAAACCATAGTTCAAGAAAGCCTGGGCACCATCCTTGATGCCAAAGATGTTGTTGCCTTCACCAGGGGTGATGTTCAATCCAGTAATGGAAGCGACCAAGAAGAAGCTGAAGACAACAGTGAGCTGACGTCCAATCATGAATCCAGGAAGGTTCTGTCCATTGCCCTTGAATAGAAGATCGCAGGTCTTAGTTCCAAAGAAGGATGTTCCACGTTCATTGGCAGGAAGCTTGGCCACAGCAAAGAAGGCAATCTGCATGCCCTCAAGCATACCAACAACGGCCATGAAAAAGAAGAAAAGGAAGACGGAGACACCGTTGGGGATACCAGGGTACTTGACAGCCACCATGGTGTCGCCATTGAAGAGGGCAACAAGGGTGACGGCCATGCAGAAGCTGAGGATGGCAATGGACATGATGACACGGCCCCAGAAGAAGGCGAAAGTGAAGCCTTCGCGGGGAGCCTCATTGGAGATGATGGGCTTTCCTGAGGCAGCGGCCAAAAGGTTCTGGACAAGGTAGGAGGAGTGCATGACTCCTGAGAACTCCACAGCCATGGCAACGTAGAGGGTGAAAAGGGCAAAGTAGTTGTTGATGAAGTCAATCATGCAGTAACTGGCATTCACTTGGGTGGTGAGCTGACCGAGGATGCAGNAAGTAGTTGTTGATGAAGTCAATCATGCAGTAACTGGCATTCACTTGGGTGGTGAGCTGACCGAGGATGCAGGTGAAGATGACCATGGCCAATCCAATGTCCAAGAAGATAAATTTGACGCCATCAGGAAGTCCGAGCACGTCAACCTTGGGATCCAAAGGTCCAGCGCACTGGTTGATCACGAACACGACGAGCAACACCATGAACTGACGTCCCATGAGGTAACGGTCCAAGTTGTCGCCCTTGAAGGCCAATGCAGCATTCTTGTAGGTGCCTGGGTGGCTGTCCTTGTAGAGATCGGGGTCAACAGGAGGAAGACCAACGAGGGAGGCTTGCTGTCCCTCAATCATGGAGAGCCAGACGATGGCGAGGATCTGTGGTGAAAATGTAATGTGGAGCATAAGGTTCAAGGTATGCACAAAATTAGTAACTCAATGGGCACTAAAATTCATCAGTGCATGCACCGACACACTATTCAGACACAAGACGTGATCGTTTGCCCGTCAAATGATTCTACTCACAACGACGATCAATGCAACAACTGGGCTGGTCTCGGTAGCGACACGGGTGTTTCCAGTGAAGATGAGGGCCCCTACGATGATGACGGAGAAGATCAAGAGACCGATGGAAGCGATATAACGGAAGAGGGTGAAGGGGGTAAGCTCGACATCGTGGGAACCGGCGCCGTCCTCGTGGGCTTTCTCTACTTCACTCATGGTTGCTGTTGTTGTTGTATTTCAGTCGGTAGATGGCAATGCAAAGGAGGATTATCTCGGATTGCACTGGGAGAATAAGCAAATTGTGAGTACATAGAAGGGTGTTGCTGGGCGCTGTTCGTTCATCGTTTTGGTCAGGTTTGGGTCGGGGTGTTTGATTTGATGTCGGTGATTGGTGTCAGATTGGAGCCGCATTTCGTGAACGATTTGAAAGAATCCATCTTGTTGGAGCTTGTTGGCGATTTATTTCCAATTGCAGAATAGTTACCACCCTAAATTAGATTTCTTCCTTGTACCCTCCGTAGGACTGTACCAATCACAGAACTTATATAAAACCTTCGTTAACGTAGATGATCATAAAGTAGTATCAGAAAGGCATTGGGAATTGGGACATGAATTATACTAGGGAATGATGCCCAGCTCGGAAAGCAGGCTCGACTCGTGGTAAGACTGGAAGAAAGGTAAAGGAAGATACAGTCGCTCCACGGTATTCTAGACACATAGCAAGATAAACACTACACTGAGTTGATCATCCATTCGGCTCGACACTGGTTTGGCGCGCTTTCTCTTTCTCTAGTACATAATGTTAAACACTACAGTAACTTGAATATTTGATAGCCAGGAAACTGTATGTTCAAATTACTATGCGGTGACTGTACCTCCAACGGATAGGAGGACGGACGCGGAGAGGGACGAGGGAGGTAGCACTGTACCTAGGATCTAGTATGATCCTCTCTCATTGCCCGCCGTATTACAACATATTATGCTAGTTACGTATCTACCTGTGTACGCACGCAGCTAGCACGCGCCGCGATCTCAAGATGTAGTTACGAATTCGTACGTACGTACGTATCTCTACGGTTTCTTACATCTTCCGTTCGGTTTTGTATGGTTTTGTGATTACCAAGATTCCGTATTGAGTCATGGACAAACAAGCCCCACATATATTTATTGTTTGCCTTGTCATCAACACCAAGTTAGGCGGGTTTCAGATCACCCCATTGATGATGAACATCACCTGGTTATGAGCCTTCGATGCTCTTGCATTATCTTTTTCTCTTCATAGAAAGAGGAGTTGCTTTGCGGCATGTTGCCTGGTGGCATGATTCTGTGGTCCTGGGCTAGGAGCAACGAATTGGAACAATGACATCTTGGAATTGTTTGTCTGCGGATCAAACTTGTGCGCCGTTCTCCAGCACTCCTAGCATTAGTCATACCATCGATCACTTATTTGTAACTGAGGCTGTCATCCACATGGTATACAACTTTTGGACATTGAGTTCCAATGATTTGTTTTGTTTGTCATTGCTTGTTGCACAATTTTCACGCTGCCCGGCTCTAGATTTTGACATTCATTTTTCATAATGTTATTGATTGATGTTGTGCTTCTGGTTATGGGAATGTCAATTCCTGTCTGACCATAACAAATCATCGTTACCATCTATGAGTGAACTCATCAGCTTTCTTGCTAAAGGATAGACTCAATTTCCGTTTCAGTACGTCTTTGGCAAAATATCTGGTCAATTCATTTCATATTAGTCCTATGCGTTTGAAACTTTCACAATTTCAAGCTACTCGCCACATTTGTATGAGATGCTTGTCAGAGTCCCATCATCACCCACAATGATGGAACAAGCTTCACTAAATGACTGTATTCTCTATATTATTCAATGTTGATATTCTGCCATTCTTTTGGTCTGTTGCAAGTTTGGAAGTTTGAACCTGTCTCAGTAATGGTCTTCCATTTTGGCCTCAATGTGATTACAGCCTGTTGGACAGAATGTTACATCTCTACCCAAATGATTTGGTTGGTATTGGCAGCAACAATATTAAATCCTATCAGAGCTCTACAAATACTTTAGATCCAGAGTTGCATTTTTTCAATTCTACTCAAAAGAATACGGTTAGTATTAGTTTAGCAACTATTCTCAATGCTGTTCTACAAAAGTCTTTGACAAGAGGAGCAGCAGTAAATTCCAACAAACAGCTCATATTCATTATGGGCAGGCTGAGCAGTGGTCATGAATATCATTGTGAATACATGATACTCTGATATCAACTCATGGTACTGCCCGCTAGCGCAACTGCTTCAGACTTTCTGGTCACAAGTCTTGCTATTGCTATTGCTTGGATTCCATCTTGATGCCATGATCCCTGATGGCACAAATTTTCCCTGATTTTGCAGATCTTCTCTATGGTCTAGGTGGTATCTCAATAGTGGTTTTTGATATTCTTCACAAATAGATGTCAAACAAAGATCTTCATTGATCTTCTTCTCTATGTTGGTCCCTACAGAGGTCTTCTCTATAAATCACAGTATTGTATGTCACAAAAAATCTGTGCTGATGCATTTACAATTTCAGACAATGATCTCTCAAATTTGCATAAAGGCAGTGATGGTGAACAAAAAAGAAGGAAATATGGATGTGCAGCAGCCTGTAACAGCCTAGCCTGGCTTCAGAGTCCTCCAAAATCACGAAGTGTTTCAATTTGTCTAGATAATAAACATCATCTCTGTCTAATTTTTGACCAGGCTATTGAGAACACACATAGTCACCAGATAATAGATGCACCCAATGAAAGCTTCATCACAAAAGACAAATATAACAATCAATGTGTCATGTTGTAACAATGGAAACAAGGAAGTGGATGAGTTAGAATACAAGTGTGTACAGTATGAGTTAGCTCAGATTGATGCTAAACAAGCAAGTTAGATGCCAATGTAAGACCAAGAATGCTATGGTAAGTCATCCAAGACATCTTCCTCCAAACCCAAATCTAAGCCTCATTGTGTTCATGCACTTCCCATTCATCATGAAGATCAATCTGTCCACTCTTATGTGAGCATTGGATCTCTCATATCATCAAAGGACCCTCGATGCTAGTCTCATTGTCACTTGAAATAATCAATCTAGTGCCCAGTATACAATCTGTACACTAGTTGCACTTGATGGATTACACGCAAAACACTACAGTGCCTTACTAGCTGTGCATACGTGATTTTGCACACTCGTTGCACTCGTGTCCAAAATCACTGATGCGAAGCTCTAAGACACCAGTGGCATTTCTTATAGAAACATCATTCTTCTGGAAAAGGCAGCTCCTGTTCTTCAAAAAGTGGGACTTCCAGCAAATCCAAGTCTTCTTCTAGTTGTCGCTCTATTACACATCGCTTACTTGCTGTAAAAGGAAGCCCTCACCATGCTCAAGCTTTTGTGACATCTGGTATCAAGACCACAAAGTTCTCAGATAGGATCTACCAATCCAGCTACTTGTCTTCCTGGTGACAGCGCAATGTGGTATTATGTTAATGATACTCTTTAAAAAGTGAAAATTCTATCAATTTACCTACTATCCTCCCTCAAGTCAGTCTATCATTACAGCTCCAAGCTCATTTTCAGGTACAGGTGACATGTATGATGCTTTGTATTGTGACCTCTTTATTCCAATTTTGGATGACAAAGTTATTTTTGATGAGACAGGCCTTAGGACTTTAAGGAGGAACTCTTTGAAATGAAGGATCATCTGTCTAAGAACCTCAATCCTTATATGATTGATGAGAAACTTAGCAAGTTTAACAAAATCTCATAGGGTAACTTCATCACAAAGACTGTTCTTGTTGGGATGGCTACTTTATCAATCAGTGGTGATGACAGTGTGGCTTGCAAGTCTTTCTGGGTATATCTCAACATCCAACTTCCTGGTACCAATAAGCACAATGTGATGTAACTGCCTTACCTTGTTGACCTTTCTCCTCATCAGCAATTCTATAAGCAGGTCTACCCTTCCATGACCTATGACAATATACACAAGACACAAGATCAAATTCCAACTTGCCCATGTTGGAACTCTTGTTCATAATATCTTAGATTGTGAAGACTTGACCCCGACTGCTCTAAAGGCAGGAATATTCATCACCCGGTGTCATTCATAGGGGTAAGGATGGCTAGGGTGTTTTGGAATATCTTGCAAAGAAGATTGTCCCCAGTTTAGGTCAATTGGATCTTGATGTGGATGCTTTGATCAAGGACCTAGTAGTTGCACATGGTATGAGGACCCAGGACTTTATCACCAAGGCCCAACAAGCCCAATAGAAACAACTGCAGACACTCAGGTTCCTCACCAAAAATATAAATGAGGTGATATTGGTAGATGGACAGCCAGTGCATGGATTTACAGTATGAAATATCCTCATAGATGCAAAATAGTATGTACAGGGCTACTTAGAGCTATGACAGGAGAATATAACAAGAAGCTTTTAGAAAGTGGTAGCCTTATTGGATCCAGGGTGCTGGACACACCCTGAGATTGTAATGTGCCAAATACAGTTGATTTTATTGCTAGTCTATTTCCAATTCATGGGTGACTACTGGCTGAAGCATGTGCAGCCAGCTTGAACAGAGAGTTTTCACATCACATATAGAAACAGGGGTGTTCACCCTTACCAATACATGTATTTTGGGGCTCAACACTTTATAGTTTGTTGAAGTTCACAAAGGGATGCGTGCATCCACCAATGTTTGCCACTTTTAACATATTTATATAGGGATTAGCAATGTGAAGAGTATTTCATATATATGTATTCATCAGCTGCATAGTGCATATCATTCTTGTTTCTCCTTGATATCAGAGCAAGTTCTCATATCATCCAAATTCTAATGATAACAGTATTATGATCTATACCTATCTGCTGCCTATGTGATCTGCTTCTCATTTTCCCACCGGAAGACTCTTGCTAACTTTTTAGATGAAAGAAATCTTGTGCTTGCTGGCGATATCAGCCATTGGCCCAAGAAGGTGAGTGTTAAGTTTCCTCTCAATACATGTTTTTTTGTGCCCAATGACTTACATACATCTATATATGCTAATAGTTACTATTAAAAAAGCTTATATGAGTGGTTGTAATTGTAATTGCTCAAGACAACTGTAAGAAGAGTCTTGTTCATTATAACTCCTTCAAAACATTTTTTACTAATAAAAATCAACTATTATAATCAATATTCTCTACTGGGTGTAATAGAGTACTCAAACATTGTGTGAGGTTAGACATTTGTGACGTTATATTGCACAAACTGTAAACTTTACAAAGCAAAGCAAGTCTTTGGTACTAATCAAGCTCAAGGGCTATGAACTATGTGGGACTGTGGATTAACGGAATGCACAATATTGTACTACAGCAGTCCAAAGCATCATGACACTACTGGATCATACTGATAATACAAACAAATTCATGGCTGGAAGGTTGCATGTATGTCAGTGTGGTTCGAAGACCACAGTCTAAT
>JALLOZ010000271.1:0-14346 GCA_036939875.1 Thalassiosira pacifica
AAGAATCAATTCAAGTCGCCCTTACATAATCGTTCGTGTGTTTGGTCTTGGTTTGATCAATGGGTTGAAGCCCAGGCATCAATATTTTCATGTTTGACTCCAATGCATCAAGAACTGTTATTTTAGTTCTGCTCAAACAATTAATTTTGCCCTATTGTAAAAAGTTGTGTGGGAGCATGGATCGACAGGAAGTGTCAAAGGTTGTGTCGAGAAGCACTTTCTTTGATGGTTGTACAATAATGCCATTGAAAGTGCTTATATGGCTCTTTGCAAAAACTAACTGCTGTCATAAACATAAACAGGTCATAAAAGGTTACATTTCCAAATTATATGTTTTGCATCGTAATCCATCTAGTGCCCAGTATACGATTTGTACACTAGCACTCGAAGGATTATATGCGAGACACCACAGTGTCTGCTTGCCGCTCTATCCAAGTTGTTGCTGCTGAATCTATCATCTGCTGGTCGATTTCAACCACCCCCTCGAAATCAATCCAACATACTAATCGAAACAACCGGACCGTGCAAACGACGAAAAGGCATTGGTATTCCTCCCTATATCAAGAACGAAAATCCCAGAAGCGAACCCGTACACGCGAGCCATGACTGCAATGGTGGAAGTCCACGTAGACTTCGATGTGATGACAAAGTATCGCGCACGTAAATGCAAATGCATGGAGGTCAGAGCGCTGGCCACGACATTGGCATTGGCCGCGCCCTCGACGTATCTCTCCAGCTTCGACCCCGACCCCGTCCCCTGCTGGACGTCGCCGACGTTCGTCACTACGCGAAGGGAAGGTTCTTCCTTCTTCAACAAATCCAAAAACTCATCGCAGGCAGTTTTATCCTCTGACGTGACAATCACATTCTCGATGAGCGGGTCGAATTCCATGAATTTTCTCAACCCCTCTAGATATAAAGTCAATGGCGGACAGTCCAGCTCACCGGCGGCAGAGCCAGTGATGTTGTGCCCGTGACATTTGTCCGACCTCCTGATGGGGAGGCCCACCGTCCTATCCGGATTCAAGTCCGCCGGTATGGATTTGCGTATCCTTTCGTTGATCTGATCGCGCAGCCACGGCTTCGGGCGGAAGTAGTACGCCAAGCTCGCCGCGATCATCGTTATCGACGAATGATCCTTGTCAATCCCGGGCAGTGCCGTCCACGAGAACTTCTTCCTCACTAGGCGGAACCATATCGTGTCGGAGTTGTAGATCGTTCGTAAAGATCGATCGTAGTCGTCCTGGGGTTTTTTCATCGTGGCGGAATTTACGGAGTTCATATCGTCCACGTCGGAGAGTGCACATTTCGTTAATGGTTCGAAGTAGCATTCTCGCGTTTCCGGCCCATCCACGCAACCTTTCGCCATGGGCCACAACTTATTATCCGTGATTAATACTCATGATCCCTGAGACTTGTCGAATTGATCTCCGTCCGTCAAGGCGTGATGGAGGTGGGATTGTCCGGAGTGAGCCCAGGCGGTGAGCCCCCGCGTGTCCCTTTCGTTATCTGGCCTCGATCTCCACACCAGGAATTTTGTTGATGGAGAGGAACAGTCTGCGGGGTTTTGCGATGCGTGGATACTCCCTAATATGCCGCCGCCCTCTTCGACGGATGGCCACCAGTACGAATTGATGGAGTTGGCTTTTACAATTAATGGATTATTATTATTTTTTGATGATGACCTCGACGGTTTGTTTGAAGCAGAGACGGCATTGGTGATGTTGTGAATGTATTCATCGGTGGCATTCACGAGGATGAAGCAATCCTGTCATCACCATCACATCATTTTATTGGGGTGAAGATGATGGTGATGATGAAGATGGGGTGGCAGGATTTATTGTAATGGTATTATGTATTAATTGGCTGTTGCTGTTGCTCCTGCCAATGCCTTGATATGTTGATGTTGTTGTTACAAGAAAGAACTGCACCCACGCGAAAGGTAGAGCGAGTAGACTCGACGGACAATCAATTGATTATCTAGTATTAGTCGTATTGGGTGTTGGATTCTGATGGAGTTGGAGTTGGAGTCGGAGCGGGATTTCTTGACACTTGCCGATCCCATTTCCGCGCCCGCCGCTGAAAATAACGTTTAGATTTTTAGTAGGCATTTCATCGAATGGTATAGAGAAGGTTCCCTCCGAAAATCTTGGCGTTTGGAGGCGTTTGAAAATTCACTAATAATAGCAATACCATCGCTATGGTGCATGGTAATGTGAATGTGACGTTGTTGTTGTTGTTCTTGCTGCAATCATGAGCTTGAATGAACAGAGAACGGAGAACGGAGAACGAACAAAGAAAAAGAAGCAAATCGGAAGCAGAAGCTTTTTTAGTTGAAGTGAATGAAGGAAGCAGGTAGATAAAAACAGAAAAGAGTGTAGAATATTGGACACGTCTTTTTTGGTTCACTAGGGGCTTCTTGGTATTAGCAATATTTATCTAGGAGAAGGTGCCTACTCGTATCTACTTTTTGATTGATCTTAGCTAGTAGTTTAGTAGGTACGAACCTAGACAGTTATGTCAGATAGGAGTAGGTGGATTCGGATTTATTTTTGTCATGTCTCTTACCTTAGGTGAAATCATGCTGTCATCATGATGTCACACAGCGCGCGATAGGCTTTTCTCAATAAGGTAGAGGGCGCTTTACTTGCAAAAAGCGTAACCTAGGGTGCCACGTACCTTAGATCACATCCATAGCTACTGTCTGTTTGGAATGATATGACTAGAAAGGTTTGCTTTTTGGGACATATACCTCTATTCGATAGAGCGACGCCAAAAATTAGATAGTTTTAGCAAAAAAGCTTACAATTCTTTAATCTGGAGCTTTGTACTCCTAGCAAATAGAGCAAGCCAATTTACTTAATTTTAATCTCTGATACTCATTCATTATCATGACAAGTCATATTTTTCACGGAAAAATTGGTTCAACAAGAAGTATTTCCTTTGATCTGGATTTATATGTTATATATAAGCCAAAACTCTCAGTGCTTGCTTTACAATAATTCCCCATCATTTTAAATCACAAAAAGTCATCCAAACATACAGTATCTTGTGGACCTCCCATGTTAAATTTGAGAAAAGGAGATCTACAAACGGAAATCAGCAAATTTCTGCACATTCTCATCTCTTGCGAAGCATGCACTGAATTAATCAATGCACTCATTCTTAACTTTGTTTTGGCGATAAGATCAGGTACAAATGCAGATGAGTCACATCTATTTTCAGCTAATTTCGCCATGCCTGTGTAATGCAAAAAAGGGTTATCTTCAGTGCCACATCCAAATATTTACACTAAAGTAAGTACTTAGTGCTATCTATGCAGCAGCTCCATCAGACACTGAGGATTCACATTAGACACAAGAATAATACTCCCCCCCAACAGGTTCTGGCTGGGCCTCTTGGATTTTTTTCATTTACCGATTACAATTTACTTATACATTTTCTAGGATTGAGATGGTTATGTGAATAAACACACTCACATTTATTAATTTATGATACATTACACACTTAGGTATTATTGAACATGCTGTCATATATCTTCAAATCAGATAACTAAGGTAAGACAGGGGTTTAATGAAAATAAGGAATATGATGATATGTACCGGGACAGTAAGACAGAAATAAGGAATATAAGCGATCTATGTATCGCTAGCTAGCTTGAGGTGTTGCTTAGTATCTAGGTAGGTAGGTATGACCAGACTTAGCTAAGGCTACTGTTTGCATTCAATGGGGGGAGTGTAGTGGTAGACTTCTCCATTCTTTCATCTTGCGATGTTTTCTTTTCTTCTTCTCTAATGAACAGGAATATGTACCAAGAATGATTATCAAGAATCCTTCAACGGTCAATTTGGATAGATAGGAATTCATATGTAGTCTTGTATAAATCATTTTGGCAAGATATTTTGAACAAAGAGCCAAAGTTGGCAAGTTGGCGAATCACTGTTGGTTCTTACTTTTGAAACGGCTGGCTTGGAACAAGTGCAACGGGCTCAAAAGCTTAGGTTTGGAAAGCTCAGAATAATGATGTTGAGATACCCACTCTTTATAGGTACTCCCACAGCACATGGTTGGAAATTTCTTGTGAAGGTGATAGAATGAGGCCATTAGATAGACCAATGTTGCCTCTTTGATAGCATATAACACGAGGAATACAGAAGTAGTCCCATTCTACTGCACACAATGAAACTGCTGCAATAAGACTAAGCTAAATTTTTACTTGGGTTGACCCCCGTCCCTGAGTACTGTATCCTAGTCCTCTCATGATACTCTACGGCTTTGGACGGACAAAACCCATTTGGTTACAGGATGAGATAGTTGGTTAGAATTAGCTACTACTACTCCCGAAGTTTCACGCTTGGTCGACCTCGATCAATCGTCGCAGCAAAGAAAATGGGCTCAACGCTCTCTGCTGGCAGATATATTCTGTATCTTTTAGTCATCTGTCTTGCGCTCTCGAGACCGATTGATACATCTCCCATATCATTTTGCTGTCTATCCATCATCCACCTCAATTCCCCAACAGCTACACCAAGGGATATCTTGCAAGTCCTCAGGCTGCTGTTCCCATTTATTTGACCCATCGAGTATTCAGCTGAAAAACATTTGGTTATTGGTTCAATAGAGGTTGGAAAATAGAGCCATTATCCAAAAATGTAAGATAGCGCGAAGCAAATAGTATTTTGATGAAGCTATGAAGCTTAGAGCACGTATCTACGTAAATAAACCAAAAAATGCTTTTTAAGCTTCATGTATGATCGATGAAGCCCCGCTCGAGATTTCAATCCTCCAATTCATTGATCTGAACAGTTTTAATTATATTTGGACGAATTGTTTTCGCTCGAGGACATCTTGAAATTCGATCTCTGGATCTTTATTCAGGATCCAGTACGTACTTGCACCTATGTGTTTTGAAAAAAATCAAGACTAAATACCATGTATTGGCTTCTGAAAAAATGGCTAATGTTTTCATCATTCTGAGCATTACAAACACACAGTATCGTACCTCTAACTCTAGCTAGCTAGAGACTCATATAGCGAGAGGTTCTACACACGGTGAGCGTGAGCTGACAGCTCTTCACCGAATATTTGATGGTGACGGTGGTGGTGATGGTGATGGTGGGTGTATTTTCTAATTCCTATCTATAATCCAAGATACCACCGAGGGATTAAAATATAATACCACCATCACCATCACCGCTACCATCAATTATCCGGTGAAGAGACTACGATTGTGCTCACCGTCTGATAATATCTTTGTAGGTATCGTAGGCTATAGCTGACGGCTCTTCATCAGATAATTGATGGTGGCGGTGATGGTGATGGTTGGAATAATATCCAATACATGCGTATTGTCCAAGATACAATGTAGGAATTATATAATAATACCAATATCACCATCACCGCGCCGCCACTATCAATTATTCGGTGAAGAGACGTAAGATCACGCTCACCGTCTGATCATATCTTGGTAGGTATCGTAGGCTACAATATCGCTCGTAGGTGCATGCACTTGACGTGCTCATTTTCATTATTATTTTTTCAATTACAATCAAAATAATATCACGAATAATACAAACGAAGATCAATTCTAACTCCGCGGCCATGGTCGCTCCCTACGACGACGGCACGACGGCGATGAGACAGGCCAACAAACAAATCTGCAGCCTCCACTGCCCCTCGTGCCATAGAAATGGACATCCTCCGTCCTCGCGGCTGTCGACACGTCGCCCGCTGTATCGTCGTCGTCTTCGCCTCCCGCCCTTGCTTTAGGTGTTAGCGGCCAGACCCTTTGGCTCCTTTTTGCGGGCCATATGACGCCGCCATCTACAACATCATTTACTGCCCCTCGCGCATCCGCTTCCGCAGAAACTGTCGCCGTCGCCGTACGGTTCTACGTTCTACGCCAACCCTTCAAGCTTCGAGATCCCCCCTACAAAATTAATGAGGAACGAGGCCACGAAGTCAATGCCACTGTCGTGGTTTCTACAATAGGCTTTCACTTGGCGGACCCGTCGGCAGCATGGAGGATGGAGGCAGGGCGTAATGCTGCCTTCGCCTGCATTATTGGACAGCATGCAGGTGCCGGATTTGGCTGCATCGCCGCTGCTGCTGCAATCCATGCCCATGTGGAAATGTACTCGCTGCCGGAATTAGATTGAGCCATCGATACTGTGATTTTGGTTTTCTTGCGAGGGTTGGTTGGAGACTGTTGGAGATAAAACCTTCATATATTCTTTGGGGAATTTGAGGGCGATGTTCCCGGAGCGCTGAGCCCGAAGGCCTTCAATCAAGGCGCAACATCAAAAATCAGAACCGGAACCACAACTACTGTGCACACCAAAGTCCACGACGACGAGCCGATCCCTCGTCCTACTCGCTACTACCCGTATGATCTTGCTACGACTACGACGCCACCACCATGCAGTCTCTACCCGATCCTACGCTGGGAATGCGTTCTCGCTCCAGCTTTCTCGCCTATGCCATCTGCCTCTGAAGTGGAATCCCTTGCTTTGGCCATTTCGTCTACCTACTACGACGTAACAACAACAACCATAATAATCATACAAGCATGCAACAACCAGCCAGCGAATCAAGCACAGATGTAAGTAGAAGCAGGAGGAGGAGGGGATTTCATTCTTGTGTTACATTTCATTTTTCATCCATCCTCAATTTATTTCATTTTCAATTTACTTTCCATCCATCTGCAAAGGCAAAGAATCATCTTCCTTCCAATCACTATTGCTGAGTGTGAGTTATGTTTTGTGGACATGATGTGTGTGGAGTTTTATGACTGTATTGCCCCCGCCCTCTCGTCCTCCACCGCAGATCTGGCAACATCGGCCTCCGCACCTTGACTGAGTATGATCTCTCAACAGGAATGAGCTGGCGATTCTGGATCTGTATTCGTTGCAACTGGGCCTGCAGAGTTTGGTGTCAGTGGTGGGTAGAGTATTTGGTCGTNATTCTGGATCTGTATTCGTTGCAACTGGGCCTGCAGAGTTTGGTGTCAGTGGTGGGTAGAGTATTTGGTCGTGCATCATGATGTTCGGCTCTCCTCATGAACCGCAAACTTGTCATTTTCACTCTTGTCTCTTGCCTCACATCACATGCTCCTTTTCAAACTTCGTAAACATACAAAAGACCACACTCAGCGCCTCCCATCGCTTTTGCTCGTCCTACGCGTCATCCTTTGTTTTAAGCCAAATTGTGCGAATACAGTTGGAGGGGTTGGAGGCGTGCATGTGCACTAGGGTGAGTCGCGACAGCTCAAGCGTTTTTCTTCTATCTCACACGACCATCACTCATCTGGCTCAATTTTTTTCTATTCATTTATCAAGGAACGAGCTGCGCTGCTGACAGCCAGTCCACGAATGGGCATAATGATGATACCGCCCTCGATCCGTCTTGACATTTCGGTGCGGCAAGTCCATCAATCGCCGTGGCCAAGGTCATTCTTGTTTTAGAATTGGAGCAGGGCTTGCCCCATTGCGCTGGAATTTGAATTGGACCACGCTCAGCGCCTCTCATTGATCGTCCTTTGCGTCATCCTTTGCTTTTGGCTAGTATCTAGCTAGAGATATGAGAGCAGTGCGAGTTGTCTTAAGTAAATGCAGCTGGTGAATCGGCAAGGTGTCCACAACAGTACATCTTTCAAAAATAACACCAACAACAAACCAGCAAGCACGCAAACCAATATGGCATCGTGCTCTTGTGCTGCTGCTGGATCCAGGACTGGGACTGCTGCACCAGCGGCAACGGCGGAGCTTGAGGATTTTTGTGGATTTCCCAAATCTCCACCTGCTTATTCTGCTTGATCGCAAGAACTTTTGCGGTAAGCTACTCCACTGCCGTAGGCCTCTGAGCATGGAGCAGCTCCTCAATGTCTGCACAGTGCTTCATCTTGGCCTCGTGGCCAAGCTTGTTGAAGTAGCGATGGCCACTGCCCATGTTCTCGAGGGTGCGTTTGCGCATTTCGACCTTGTTGCGGGCAGCGTCCTCGACAGCCTTTCTTGTGAAGATTTGGATGGCAATGGGGGTTTTGGGTTGGAGTTCTACTGTGGAGAGGGCGAATGAGCCAGCTACATTTGCCTTGGACATGCCCTTGGTGAGTTCAGGCTTGGGCTTGGTATTGGCAACTGGATTCGATGGCAGTGACCATGGCGCGGATGCTCTCAATATCGACCTTTTTGGTAGAGGTAGACGCAGCACTTTTGAAAATGACATTTTTGTTGGGAGCAGGTACAGCCTACTCAACGGCCTTGACGTACGCTGTAGCAGTTTTGAAGGCACCCTTTTGTCGTAACTTGCCCTTGCCCGGGGTCGAGACTGTGGTAGTGGTACTGCAGACAGAGAGCTCGGTATTTCCATTGTAGGCTAGCCTGGCTGAAGCAGGCTTGGTTGAAAAGGTGAGAGCACCCTTGGGATGTCTAGGTAAGACACACCACGTGTATTATGTATTTACATTTATTGCAGAATTTTTATCAAATAAACTTCGTACACCATCTAACTCTGATGTGCATGTTATATCTTTTCCTGCACAGCCTGAACAGCAAGTGCATAATGAGCTGCAACAGCAACTTCACCAACTACTGTGGCGGCATCTGCTCTAACTCAGTCTCCTACTCCACTGCCAAGAGCTGCTGCCACTCTCAATTCGCATACATCTGCACTTCCATCTGCAAGGCCATGATGGCCATGACCCAAACCATTACGCCGATATTACCAACAGCAAGTGCTCCAAAGATTGTAAGGGGGGTTTCCTCACGATTTGGCCAATATCCTATCTTGGCTTGCTACAGTGCAAGTTGGGATTTTGTTGGAGGGTAGGTACGATATCTACCTACCTGATAGGTGAGAAACACTGCGTGTATTGTGTCTTTATATTTATTTCCGATTTTTTATCAGTACAATATCTAACTGTGGTGTACATGATACCATGTGCTTTTGTCCTACACAGCCAAAACAGGANTTTTATCAGTACAATATCTAACTGTGGTGTACATGATACCATGTGCTTTTGTCCTTCACAGCCAAAACAGGAAGTGCGTAATCAGCAGCAGTGCCAACATTGCCAATTACTGCGATGGCATTCGCTCCAACTGAGTCTCCTACTCCACCGCCAAGAGCTGATGCCACTCTCAATTAAATGTAGGCCAGAGGCTGTTAAGACCTCACACAACGAAAGTATATAAGCCGAGGCATGGCGTACGTCATTTGGGCCTGAGGCTGTGATGACCTCGCCCGCTGGAAAGTCACAACTAAGCTGATGCATGGTGTGCGCCATTCTTGAGCCTCAGGCTGTGAATTTCTGGTTGGAGGCTGTGTTGAACTTGCATGGCGGAAAATCTATGAGCCAAGGCACGGTATGTACCACTCTTGAGCCTGAGGCCTTGAATACTGGGCCCGAGGCCTTAAATTGTGGGCCCAAGGGCGTGTCAAATAGGTCAAAGGCTGTGAAACTTTGGCCTGAGGCCGCAAATACTGGCCCGGAAGCCGTTAACACTGGACCTGAGACTTTGAGTAGTTGTCCTGAGGTTGTGTCAAATTGGCCAAAGCTGGTGAAACTTGGGCCTGAGGCCATGAATACTGGACCCAAGGCCGTTGCTAAGTGGTCCAAAGACAGTAAAACTTGGGCTTGATGGTGCGAAGTAGGGCCCTGAGGCCGTGTTGAATGGGCCTAAGGCAGTGAAACTTGGGCACGAGGCAGGGAGTACTGGGCCTGAGGCCGTGGAACTTGGGCGTGAGGCGAGGCTGTGAATATTGGGGCTGAGGCGGTGCCCAATTGGCCAAAGGCTGTGAAACTTGGTCCTAAGACCGTGGAGACTCAGCCGTAGCCCATGTCAAATGGGCCTGATGCCATGCCAAATGGGTCAAAGGCCGTGAAACTTGGGCCTGAGGCTGTGAATGTTCAGTTTGAGGCTATGTCAAATACTGGCCCTGAAGCCGTGAATACTAGGCCTGAGGCTGCGTCAAATGGGTCAAAGGCGGTGAGGCTGTGAATACTGGGCCTAGGCCTGTTGTCAAATGGGCTTGAAACAGTGAAACTTGGGCTTGAGGCAGTGAAGTACAGGCCCGAGGCTGTGTTTAATTGACCAGAGGCAGTGAAACTTGCACCTGAGGCAGGGAATACTGGGCCTGAAGCCACAAGTACTGGCTCTGAGGCTGTGAATATTGGGCCTGAGGGCGCCTGTCAGTGTGGCTAGCAAGCTGTAATGGTATGATGATGCCGATAGGTGAGTGCTTCCAATTCTTAAAAATATTTGTGTTGTGTATTGAGGACTTGAGCTCGAGGTCGAGACTTACACAACATCATCTCACAGTTATTATGCCTGCCTGCATTGTTGTTGTTTTTTCATTACAATTTGTGAACCATGGCTTTATTGATACCTGATAGGTACCTAGGTAAGAGCCATCGATGTACCCATTCGTGTCCTTTTTTCCATTTCTGTACAGCTCCCAGGCTGCTGGCTCCAATAACCTCACAACATCCGCCTCTGCACCTTGACTATATATGCTCTCTCAACAGAAATGAGCTGCTTCACCTCCTTCAACCAAGTCTGGCACTACTTGGATCCCAACCCGGCAATCCATAGCTCAATGTGCCAGATGCCTCTGCTCCAAGCATCTAGGTAGAGATATGAGAGCAATGTGTAGGTTTCATGGAGATGGAAACGATGGCCACAATGGTGGAGACAAAATGCTGGCATAGCAGCGTTGGCGTGATAGGAGGCAGAGTCTTCCAACTATGACATCTTGGGTGACAATGGCGACCCCAGCAAGGAAATGGGGCGTGATGGTGACGGAGTGGGCCGTCTGAGCCCGAGGGTGCTATTTAATATGCTCACGGCGACAGGAGAGAAGCAGGGATGGCCAACACGCTAGCGGCTCTGGCCAACGCCCAATGCGAAAAACAGAGGGCAGTGCAGACCCTGCTTGCTGGATCGCTGAACACTGCGATGGGAGCGGTGATGACCCTAGAGGAATCATTAGTGATGGGCCGTGCACAGGGCGTTGCAGCTGCGACGGCATTCCATGATTAGGTTGATTAGCAAGCTGGACATGGGTTCCATGAAGCCGCATCCGATTGGGCCTAAGGCCAAGTTTAGATGAAGGATGATATTCGAACAGCTCCCTGTATTGCAGAAAAGTTGGACCCGAGGTCATATCAAATGGGCCAAAGGCTGTGAATACTAGGCCCGAGGCCATAACACGTGGGCCAGAGGCCATGAAGACCTCACACTCCACAAGCCGAGGCATGGCGTGTGCCATTCTTGGACTTGATGTTGTGAAATGTGGGCCAGATTTGGGACAGGGAACGTAAAGACCTCGTGCTGCATGAGCTGTGTCATGACATGTGCCATTCTTGGGCTTGATGCCCTGAAAGTTGATCCTGAGTCCGTGTTCAACTCGCAGGACGGAAAGTCTATCAGCGTGTGTCATTCTTGGGGGTTAAGGTTGTGATACTGCACCAGAGGCCGTGAATATTGGACTTGAAGCTGCAAATTATGGGCCCAAGGCCCTGAAGCTGCCATTACTGGGTCTGAGGGTGCATGAAATGGGCTAAAGGCTACATCAAATGGGCCCGCTCTGGTTAATACTGGGACCAAAGATGCTTTCAAACGGGCCAAAGACAATGAAACTTGGGCCTGTTCCTGTGAATACTGGGCCCGATGCCACTGTCAAATGGGCTAAAGGCAGTGAAACTTGGTCTTGAGGCAGTAAATACTGGGTACGAAGCTGTGAAACTTGGGTCTGTGGCATTCAATACTGGCTTTGAGGCCGTTGTCGAATGGACCAAAATCTGTGAAATTTGGTTCTGGGGGTTGCAAATACTGGTCCTGAAGCCCCCAAGGCTGTGTTAAATGGGCAGAAGCAGTGGAGCTTGGGCCTGAGACAGAATACTGGGACTGAGGCCGTGAAACTAGAGCCCAAGGCCGTCTCAAATGGGCCAAATGCTGTGAGACTTGGATCTGAGGACGCGAATACTGGCTCTGAAGCTGTTCATACTAGGCCCGAGACTGTGTGAAATGGGTCAAAGGCGGTGAAACTTAGGCCCGTTCCTGTCAATACTGGACCCAAGGCCATTGTCAAACGGGCTAAAGACAGTGGAAGTTGGTCTTGAGGCGGAATACTTGCTGATGTCGTGAAACTTGGTCGTTTGGCTATGAATACTGACCCTTAGGTCATGTCAAATGGGCCATAGGCTGCGAAACAATACTGGCCCTGAGGCTGTGTGAAATGGGCCAAAGGCTGTATCAAATGGGCTTGCTCTGGTGAATACTGAGGCCAAAGATGTTTTCGAATGGGCCAAAGGCAGTGCACCTTCAGCTTGAGGTCGTGGAATGTGGGCCCGAGGCAGTGTCTAATGGGCCAAAGGCAGTGGGGCTTGGGCCTGAGACAGGGAATACTGGGCCTGAGGCCGTATCAAATTGGCCAAAGGCTGTGAACCTCAACTCAAAGGCTGTGAAATTTGGGCCCGAGGCCTTGAATGTCGGGCCTGAAGCTGTTGATACCAGGCCCGAAGCTGTGTGAGACGGGCCAAAGGCGTGAAACTTGGGCCTGCTCCTGTGAATATTGGGCCCGAGGCAGTTGTCGAATTGGCCAAAGGCAGTGGGACTTGGTCTTGAGACAGGGACTACTTGGGCTTGATGCTGTGAATCCTGGGCTGAAGTCGTGTTAAATGGTCCAAATGCTGTGAAACTTGGTCCCGAAGCTGTGAATAATGGCCTTGAAGCAGGTAATGCTGGATCTGAGGCTGTTGTCAAATGGGCCAAAGGTGGTGAAACTTGGGCATGTTCTCATGAATACTGGTCCTGGTCCTGAGGCTGTTGTCAAATGGGCCAAAGACAGTGAAGCATGGGCTTGAGGCGGCGAAGTGTGGGTCTGATGCCGGGTGTAATTAGCCAGAGGCAGTGAAACTTGGGCCTGAGGCAGGGAATATTGGGTCTGAGGCTGTGAATACTGGCCCTAAGCCTGTGTCAAATGACCCAAAGGCTTTGTAATTTGGGCTTGAGGATGCGAATACTGGTCCTGAAGCTGTTGATACTAGGCCTGAGGATACTGGGCCAGAGGCTTTTGTCAAATGGGCCAAAGGCAGTGAGATTTGGGCCTGAGGCAGAATACTGGACCAGAGGCTTTTGTCAAATGGGCCAAAGGCAGTGAGACTTGGGCCTGAGACAGAGTACTGGCCCTGCGGCTTTATCAGATGACCCAAAGGCAGTGAGACTTAGGCTTGATTGAGGATGCAAATACTGGCCCCGAAGCTGTTGATACTGGGCCTGAGGCTGTATCAAATGGTCCCGTTCATGTGAATACTGGGCCAGAGGTTGTTGTCAAATGTGCCAAAGGCAGTGAGACTTGGGCCTTCGGCAGAATAGGCCAAATGCTGTGAAACTCAAAAGCTGTGAAACTTGGGCCTGAGGAGGTGAAACTTGGGATGGGCTAAATGCAGTGGAATGGGGGCCCGAGGCCGTGTCTAATGGGCCAAAGGCAGTTGAACTTGGGCTCGAGATAGGGAATACTGGGCCCGAGGCCGTGAATAATCATGTAAGGATATCTGTCCATTGAAGGTCTGACTGATTTCTGAAAGGACAGTAGTAGACCAATGATGGCTGCTCTATGTTTCTGTTTTGGGGCCATTTGTTGATTGCCAATTTGGCGGGACTAGGGAATGATGCGCTGGAATCGGGCAGCCTTCTCCGTTTCCCGCACCTGTTCAAACAACTCTGCCAACATCTCCCGAAAGCTTTGGGTCCACATCTGCACTTATCCACTCTCCCCAAGTGATCCGCCCTTTGTTCCAATAGATCCAGAACAGCCCATCGATCCCCCCTCCCCAACACTGCAATCAGGAACGAAAGAAACGTGTAAACGCAGTAACTCTCGGAAAACTCTCGAATGACTGCCAAATATGGCTCGGAATTCTCAAACACCAAACTCAACCAACTGGTCAACGAATAAATATGCATCATCCACAACTCTGCCATGATTTTTCTTTTGAACCCCTTCTATACTGTCAAGAAAACCTTTATTACTATAGTCCAATTGAATCACAATAATATCCATTGGGCTAAAATGCGACAAGAGGAGAGAGAATTCCAGTTTAAAACATCTGTTACAATTGCTACACAGAGGAGGATCTTGTGAATAATGATGGCATTGAGAAGAAATTCAGTAGGCATGACAGGAGTTACCTTCCCATATGTGTTGATTGTCTGAACAATAGAGTACCTGTGCCCTTTTGGAGAAGGGACCGAAGGAACACGTATGCAGCATGTGTAGAAAATAAGAGGAAGAATCAATTCAAGTCGCCCTTACATAATCGTTCGTGTGTTTGGTCTTGGTTTG
>JALLOZ010000273.1:0-10851 GCA_036939875.1 Thalassiosira pacifica
AAAGTACCTCATTGCGAAGCTTGCAGCTGCTGCGTCATCAATTGCCCTAAGAGAGATTATGTATTGCCCTGCATTGCCCCATCCAATTTACGATAGTTTTGCTCTTAGTTTTACGATACTCTCGTAAGCATCCGCACATCTTTATAAATCCTATCCAAACATCAAAAGCAGGCAGCAGCGTCTTTATCATGGTATTCCATAAGTTAACTTCTGGAGCAGTAGTGCTACTCAGCGCCACGCCTGGTGCCTTGGCTGCTGTTGTGGTAAGAGGCGAACCATTGTTTGTCACAGTCAACTCACAACATCAATTGATGCTCATAACAAATTATCATTCCAATATCTTCACATAATGCAATCCGCAGTCTGTCACTGCCAGCTCTTTTCATGCCCGCTTTGAAGAGAAAATCGTAGAAAAGAATGTCCGAGCGCCAAAAGCTCACTTCAAAGCGGATATCATTGCCATACATCCGTTCCTGTCTGGATCCAACAGCGAAGATAATCAGTGTGAAAGGGAATTCGGAGAATTTGATCAGTGCCTGGTCAATGCTGGGGACAGACAATCCCAAATAGTATACTGTGAAATGTGCTACCTTACCACAATTGATTACAATAAACATGACACAAGTGAGAATATTAAAAAACATGATTGGTGTGGTGCACTTAATGTGTGCAAGGCCCAGAATTGCAATTCTCAATGCGATGGAGAATTCGGTATTCTGGCTAACTGCATGTTGACTGAAGCTGGTTGTATGGGTTATCAGTGCTCTCCGGCGAGCAATTTGTCTCTTTCACAGCCTGTATTGAATCATTCTCTTAGCAATGAGGTTCCGGAATTGATATGAGCCTGACCAATGCTGTCTTGCCAATATCCTAATGTTTTGCCCTGATATAATGGATGCCCTTTTACCTCACTTATCAGAAGCAAGAGTTTGGCGCATATTGTGTCAATGCACAATTGATAACTGTTGTAAGTGATAGTACACATGAAATGTTAAAATGTATAATTTGCATATTGTCTGTTATTACCATGTGATGTTAACCTATAACTGTCATTTAGGAGTACGATTCTCATCACCAGAATGTGGGATTTGTAAGTAGATTCATGTACACATTGTAAAACTACCGATCAATTATTAACAACCCAGATTCGGCGGTCTGTTGAAACCTGTGTGATGCCATCAACTCATCTTTCCGTGATATAGACGTGTTCGCATCTTTTTCTTTTCGAACAAGCATCATTAGACGGAGTATGGAGTACATATCTGTTCTTGATTTACTTATCCTTCCTCTGTTATTACGACTGATACAACAGTTGTCTACCAAATCTCTCATTTGTGCTCACTGATCTGAAATTATGCCAAGAGAACTAATCAACTAACGCATTAGTGTTCGATAGCTGTTAAACACAGCATTGCTAAGGCCTGTAGTATCAATGCCAAATACAATAACATACATCACATAAAAGTGATGTGTTACAAGGAACAAGATTTAGAAAGAACCCCTTAAATCAATGGACAATTGGACCTTCACAACACTTGTCACATTGTAAGCTACTCTAGATGCATTCCTATCAATACACCACCACACCCCCCATTGTAAAAACCAATCATCCAAATTGTTCCGCTCTCTCAAGCCTCCTTTTTGGTCTTAATTCGCCTAATATTAGTCACAACCCATTGCACAAAATCAACTATTTCCATCTCTCAAGCCTCCTATTTATTTCTTGTTGGCCTTGTAATAGTTGATCAATCCATTCGTCGAACTATCGTGACTGGTAACCTCAGCACTTCCATCCAACTCTGGGTAAATCTTCTTGGCCAATTCCTTACCCAACTGCACACCCCATTGATCGAAAGCATTGATATCCCACACAGCAGCCTGGGTGAAAATCTTCATCTCGTACATAGCAATCAAAATACCCAACATGCGCGGAGTCAACTTTTGGAACATCATCGAGTTCGACGGCCTATTTCCTGCAAAGACCTTGTGGGGCACCAATGCCTCGACTTCCTCATCGCTCATTGTTCCCTTGAGCTCCGCGCGGACCGTCTCGGCATCCTTGCCCATGGCCATGGCCTCGGTTTGAGCAAAGTAGTTGGAAAGCAAAATGGGATGATGATCGACGGGAGCTCCCAAATCCTTGACAACATTGTTGTGTGTTTCGATGGGCGCCAAAAAGTCACAGGGGACAATCTTTGTTCCCTGATGGATCAACTGGTAGAAGGCATGCTGGCCGTTGGTTCCTGGCTCTCCCCAGATGATAGGTCCGGTCTGAACGTTGACCTTTTCGCCGTTCTTGATGACGGACTTTCCGTTGGATTCCATGTCGCCCTGTTGGAAATAGGCGGCGAATCTGTGCATGTACTGATCGTAAGGAAGGATGGCGACGCTCTCGGTTTCGTGAAAGTTGTTGTACCAAATGCCGATTAATGCCAATGTCAAAGGCAAATTCTCCTTGGCAGGGGCATTCAGGAAGTGCTGATCGATGGCATGTGCTCCAGCGTGCTGATGTTCGAAAAACGGTGCGAAGTCAGCTATGGCCAAATAAATTACAAAGTCTCATACAAGAAGAATCACGAGTCTCTGAACGTTTTCATGGGTTAGATAAACGCACCATCTCCATCCAATTGTCAAAACCCAAACACAAAGCAATAGGAGTACCAATGGCAGACCACAAGGAGTACCTGCCTCCGACCCAATCCCAAAATCCGAACATGTTGTTGGTGTCGATTCCGAACTCAGACACGGCAGCGGCATTTGTGGAGAGGGCGGCGAAATGCTTGGCAACGCAGGCGGCATCGCCCTTGTAGTAATCGAGGAGCCACTTTTTGCAGGTGCCGGCGTTCGTCATGGTTTCCTGGGTGGTGAACCTGTTGTTATATTTTTTGGTTTGTTAGTTCATTCACAACGTTCAGATCATTAGTCTCAAGATCATCTTTTCTACAGCAAGAAAAAGGCACATCAAATAATAATACATGAGTAACAATATGTGGCATCACTCACGTCTTGGAGGCGATGAGGAAAAGAGTCCTCTCGGCATCACACTCCCTCAAAATCTCCGCAGCATGAGTTCCGTCCACGTTCGAACAGAACAGCATCTTAAGATCGCGCTTGCAGTAAGGCTTGAGCGCCTCGGTAACCATCACAGGCCCGAGGTCGGATCCGCCAATACCAATGTTGACAATAGTATTGATGGTCTTGCCAGTGTGTCCCTTCCAAGTTCCATCGCGGACATTTTCGGTAAACGTCTTGATTTTGGCGAGGACCTCATTCACCTCGGGCATGACATCCTTCCCATCGACGTAAATGGGGGTGTTACTCTGATTCCTCAACGCCACATGAAGCACCGCCCTTCCCTCGGTGTTATTAATCTTCTTTCCCGAATACATCTCCTTCGCCTTGCCAATGACATCGGTCTCCTCGGCGAGCTTGTAGAGGAGGTCCATGGTCTCTTCGGTGACGGCATTCTTGGAGTAGTCGAGGAGGAGATCTTCGAACTTTAGGGACATTTTGGAGAAGCGCGCGGGGTCGGCGGCGAAGAGGTCGCGGACTTGGGTGGTGGAGGTGGCGGCGTAGTGGGCCGAGAGGGCCTTCCAGGCGGCGGTTGTTTCGACTCCGGACATGGTTGAGTTTGGTTTTGGGATTTGGATAATGATAGAAATGAGGAGGTGTGTTGTTAGAGCAACGCCGAGGATGGAGGATTGCAAATTGAAAGTGAGACTCTTGCCGTTGCCGGTGCTTCTGCTCACGACGCAATTGCTCTTTGGCTTGTTGGTGGATGTTGTCATGAAGAGGAACAACGCCGACAGGGCAACGCTAAGGTATTCATAGAATACTACCACGGGTAATTAATTACGGAGTCTCTTTTCCATTGCTAGGTTATAATTGTCCAGTTTACCCCCTGGTAGTTATATTTTTGTATTTATGGGGTATTACAAATAACTACTAATTGATGCCCTGAGAAAGATATGGATCCAGGGCCAAGATACTATGTATTCCCACGTGAAAAGATTGTGTCGACGTAGGTAGGTCGACGCGATCGACGCGATCGACGTCCCAAATTTTGACGACGTCTCCACGTGAAAAGGGAAAATGCCACAAACAGAGAGGTTCCGAAACATCAGTGCATCCACAATCACCGTCCATCCACGATACTCCTACCATCATCAGCGCGCTGGAGAAAGGAGGGTGATAGATGACGATGTCATCATGATGATGCTGCCCAGTGGTCCCACTATGACTGCATAGTAATCGTGCTCAATTCAGAGAGCAGAGGCATTCATCGTGAATGTCTGGAGCACGACTTAAACCTATTTAGGTCTTGAGTCGTGATGATTCGCGACCATGAATGTTTTGGCTGACGGATTATGATGGCTGGTTCAAGTTCAAGGCTGGATTTCCTGCTGGATCAAGGCTGACTGGATGCTTTGATAAAAAGCGCTGCTGGCTGATGCATTGGCTGCTGGCTGGTTTTGCCCAGAACAATATCGCTCTTCCAAGCAATAGCAACGAAACGCAACGCCAACACCTACAGCTACAGCTACAGCAATACCTATCATGAATATGTCCAACGCGTTGAGAATGATATCATTGCCACCACTTCCCAACATGCCATTGCCAAGTTCGTCATGGACACCTCAGGCGATCGCCCTCCATAATTCACATGCCTTTACCAAGACAGCCCACTGGGTCATTCCCGGCGTGCTAATGCAAGGACGGCGTCCCGAAGCACACGAGATCGGCAAAATCTTGAGAGAGGCCAACTGTTCTACCTTCGTCTGCCTCCAGGCGGAATGCGCTCCGGAAGATGGATCCATCCTCCTCGGTGATGGCGGGGTTCAAGATTGGAACAAATGTGAACGCATAGACCATGATACGTATGGTGAGGAAGTGCGAGCCATCACGAAAGATATCGGTGTTTCTACTCCTCCTACATTTCTGCATTATGGGATTAAGGATATGAACACTGCGAAATCGATCGATGGACTCGAGCATGTGGTCGCTCATCTGGCCAAACGGATTCAATCGGGAGAAACAATCTACCTGCACTGTTTGGGCGGGAAGGGTCGCGCGGGCCTCGTGGCTTCATGTCTCCTGATTGAATTGTATCAGATTGATGCAAGTTCTGCATTGGAGTACATTGGTGCATTTTGCCAGTTGCGCAACGTTGAAGACGTGCAGAAACGTAGTTATATTTATATGAGCCCGGAGACGGAGGAGCAAAAAGAGCAAGTCAAAGAATATCATCGGTTGGTTGTTAGAAGGACACGCACTGCAACTGGAAAATGAGTGTGACCGACTTGTTAACAGTTATTTTGAACCACTAATAATGTCAGACACCATTGAGCTCTAATTTTACGACCTGTTAATTAAAGACTAGCACCCGGATAGAATGAGGTGCACTATATCATCATGAGCTTATGTCTGTCTCTAGAGCAGTTCAATGGATGCCGAGGCTGACAATGCTTCATTAAAGCCATGCTATTCGGTTATCTTTGTGCTAGAACTGCTCTGAGCCCCAATGTTGCGCAAATTCTACGGAGAGGCTCTTCCGACCGTATGCATGGATGTCCAGCCATAGCTCCAGGCTCCAATAATGACCATGATAGAAAATAATGTACACCATCATTGAACCATGCAGTCAGAATAGTCCCTTGTAGAATCTGGAACACTGAGGCTGACTGTTTACATGGATGATGCATAAAGATGACATCTGACACATTAGATATTTCAATTGTTGAGCTCTATCACACATGGGGCATAAGAATAGGTGTATTAGGAGTAATTGTTCATAATTATTAATTAAACGCTTGAACTATTCCTGCCTTCTCTTAAACTTGAGCAGGCGGGTGGAGAGCATGAATATGCATATTATGCCTACTGATAGCTTGGTCCTTCTCAAATCCATTGAGATCTTCTTCTCCGACTATTTCTTTTCGGTCATAGTTCCACCTTGCTTGGCCGCGGTTGAAAGCAATATATTATGAGAATGGCCATTGCCTGCAACTGTCGGACTGACTCGATTCATTCGAAGAATATGATTGGTGATCATCCTCTTCTGACTCTTCTGGTCGGCAGTCAGATGCCTGTCCCTCAGCCTTCGAATTTGGACTTGTTCCACTTCTGGCAGATAAATGATCATCATCATCATCATCGTCGTCATCTGACTTGTATATTTCATCCCACTCCTGTTTTGTAGCCTTAGCACTCTTAAACTTTGCAATGCAGTCAGTGCAAAAGCAAACTGAAATGTTCCAATCATCCTCTTTCTTCTCTGCCTCTTCTGCTGCATTGGTGCTAGTTGAGGATGTCGAGGATGACTTCTTCTTCTTCTTGTCCCAATCCCAATTGTACTTAATCACCTGTACTTCATTCATACACTCTTTCTTCATCGGAGGCATATCTCCTCGATGTTGCAAGGGTGTAATGAGAACCAAATCATCACCCCTCTCCTCTCCTTCCTTTGCAGGCAAGGGACATTCTGCCGCTATCGCGAGCACTGCAAATGCCCTCGTCTTGCAGGCGTTCCACACACGCAGCTGCTTGTGGTACACCTCCTTCCTAGTCAGATTCGGATCCATGGCCAGATCGTAATAAACCAAAGGAGGGTGAGGGATGCCGCACCGTGCAAAGGCATCGTAAAACATGCAATTCAATGCCCTCAAATAAAATCTCTTGCCTCCGAACCGCCTCTCGCTTATTTCTTTCGTGAGGCCGTTCAACAGATCTGCATGGAGCTTTCTATCCTTTACGAATTCCTCTTTGACTGCCTTCAGTCTCTCCTTTGGATAGCTGGAGACGGTCATGGCATAACGCCGCCATTTGTATAAGAAGTGCGCGCCGGCTTTTATGCCGTATGATTTGGAAAAGAGCGGATCTTTCAACAGCTTGTCGACGGCCGCACGCAAATTCCACTCTCTGATGTCCGTGGATCTGTTTACATGATGCCAATCGTCGATAAAAGTTGAGGGTGGTGCTCTCTTGTCTCCCTTGAGCAATTCATCATATGCAAGCCAAGATGAGGGAGGAGGAGGAGGTTGCCATGCCTTTTGACCTGGGGAAGGAGTGACCGACTTCGCTTTTGCGGAGGAGCTAATTTTGGAGGATCTCGTTCTCTGTCGTTTGGGCGTCGGTTGCTGAGGCTGAGCGAGGTCGCAAGGTTCGGGGGCCGGGGAGAAGACGACGGATTTGCGCGGTGGCCTCTTCCTCTTCCTCGTGCTCGTGACGTTGGCGCCATCCTTTTCCTGCGTGCTTTTGGAGGTGGCAGCTCGAGGCTTGGGTGGACTACACTGATCAGTTGTAACTTTCACGCATCGTTGATCCGCAGTTG
This sequence comes from Thalassiosira pacifica, assembly GCA_036939875.1. NCBI lineage: Eukaryota > Bacillariophyta > Thalassiosirophyceae > Thalassiosirales > Thalassiosiraceae > Thalassiosira > Thalassiosira pacifica. Next base: position 7,331 of record JALLOZ010000273.1, read on the forward strand.
CGTCCTTGGCCTTGGCCTCATCGATTATGCTCTTGCTTTTGGATCTGGTGCGTCGTCCGTTCACTTTCACCGGGACCGCTGTGCTTTCCTTCGCGCCATTTCCCGTGCCCCTGTTTTTGCTTTTTGTGGATGCTCCGCTCTTTTTGTCCATTGTACTTGCCTTTCCATGTGAGCAAAAGAAGGCAATCGGTTTCACAGTGTGGTTCGGGCGAACCTATTATGATCATCAATGACTATGCCAATGTCAATGGCGGCCATTGATCATCACGCGCGCATGAGCGAGCCGAGATCATGTTCATGAGATGTGTTGTTGCTTGTTGGGTGTTGCGCGCGTTGCATGCATTGCAATTCCTCTTTCCTGTTGCGGTGAATGGATACGCCGCAGATACGCGCGCAGGATACGCGAACCTGTTGATTGTAAATGCATGTGCGTGCATCATGGCCCCGCCCGCGCCATTTTTTCGCCCCCGCGCCATGTTTCCTACGAACCGACTCACGGAGGAACTGTATTGCAGTTATTTTTTCATAATGTTGAACTTTTTGAGGCATCATGTCGAATGTTGCTTGTATCCCCTTGTATGATGTAAGGTAGGAGTAGATGTTAATTAGGTGCGGTGCGTGGTTTTCAGTTTTTGACTAGGAGTAGAAGATAGTACGAATGCGTTTTATTTGGTGGTTCAGCGTTCAGCGCGCTCGCTCGCGCGCGGTCAGCGATTACCACGCACATACACGCGTGTCTTCTTTGTCAAGGGATCAAAAATCCCCTGGGCCTAGATATCTTCCCAGGTTGGTTTGCTGGATGGAGAGTGAAGCAATATTATGCAGGGGGCGGCGGCAACGGAGGGCGGGGGGGAAGGGAAAGAGAATATGTGGCATATTCCACACCATGTGCAGCAACATGATGTGCAAAAAGCTCATTGCAACCACGGAGCAACTGTGTTGTGCGGGGTGCTGTGAGCAAGAAGAGGGGTGTCGGAGAAAATACATGAAAATGTGACAAATACAAACACATGTACAAAAATCAATCAATAGACCAAGACGCAGCTGTACCTATTATTTTACAGGCTAACATATCCTCAACAATCAGGATAGAGAATTCATATTGATGTCTATCTCCATCCCTGTATCTGCACTGAAGTGTAATTGGAAGCAGACATTGGGCTGGTTGGGTTTCTGGGTGGGTTCAGGGTTCACTGGCGGTTTTCCTGCTAGTAAATGATATATATCATTCACTGCTTCTATTGGCTAGTATATGGCATTTATCATTTACAACTGAGTTTATCCAACCCCAAAAAGACAAGAAACCATTGAGAGGCATCCCTATGACTATGATCTCTTCGGACACATCAGACTGTTTTTTCCTTAAAAAGATACCCGACGGCTTCCTGTCATTTCAAAATCGGACGAAAATGTTCGTACTAGATCTAATTATCATTTTTATACATGGATATGATCGTTGAGCTATTTTTCAGGTGTGTTTGCTTGTTTCAATGTTAAACATTGCATGAGGTTCAGACAGGCTCTATCGACAATGCCTCTCATTTAAAGATCTAAATCATCACGTGTCGAGAAGCCATTCTATAATACATAGTTTTTCCTGTATAGATCATCATAACGCACCAACACAAAACACAAGATCACAAGTGCGCAATGTGTTAGCCATTTTGATGCATGGTATCCCATCCTATGGAGGGTTTTACCATAGAGAGCTTCTCGCGCATCCCCACAAAGCCCAAGAATTGTGTTTTGATGCGCGATGTCTTCTGTCTGAGTGTTTCGGTTCATTTTTCGATTGCAATGCTCGAACAAGCTCAAAATTGCACTTTGAGATGATATTCGAAGGGCAAAATAAAATAAAGGCAATTACGAACAAGCCCGTGCATATTGTGTCTAGGATAATACTGCTGATAAATAGCTTAGGAGTAATCATTAACAGGATTGAGGGTACGGTCGCAATATTGCGACCATTTTTTACTAGCTTCACGCTAGGTAACATAACTTCTCGGGAGATTGAGTATATAAAGCCTACTTTGCCCCAAAAGATACATACGACTCTTGGCTATCTCGGTAGCCAAGTTGCAATTGGTCATTTGAGAGTGCTGAAGGTCTCGAGTTCGATCCCGCAAGGGGTCATTGTAAAGCAAATCTACTTGAAGGCTGTTTCGACATGAAAACACTATCGGACGCTAGATGTTTCGTGTGTTTGATGCACGACGCGCAACAAGACAAGATCGCAGTTTGTGTTCAATGGGTTTCGCATTCCTAATAATTCCTACGTAAGATGCCTGTTTTTATATATTATGTACCAGTTACGTGCTGCATACGGAGTTACGAGTACAATCTCGTCTCCTACTTACCGGTTGTTTACGATAGACAAACGGGTAATACATCAGCTGTTGCTCCTATTGTTGATGTTGCTGTTGCATGTACTGCTCTTATTGTTACTTATACTGTTGCTCTTGCTTCTTCTATGTAGCATAGATACATTCGTGTGTCTATATCGATTCAGGTCATATACACCATGAGTAGAACATGGAAAAAAGAAAAATCTTATATATGATACGTTGACAGTCGTTACGTGTTGTAGAGAGTTCACTCGATTGTGACTCAAGTATCGGCTTTTGCGGGGAAGAGAGATTATGCAGCGGGTGTTGCTATTGTCTTCTCCCATAGAATATCATCACTTGACGGTGATCGATATTGCTCCATTCCTTCCAATCTTTCGTTCACATTTTTGAGATTTGACTCTTGCAAAGCTGTATTCGTGATAGAGAAACTCATTGCAAGAGAGTGATTTCTGGCAACGTGTATCGTGTGTCTCAGGTACTGTAAAAAGGCGTCAGACCTCCAGCGGAGTCGTTGTTTAATGAAGGCGTCGCTGAAGCCTAGTCGGTGTAGTTCATTTGCAGCAGTAACTCTCAGTGAGTGACTTGTCCATTTAGAGAGTACCCTCTCGTCGGTAATGTTCAGTACTTTTCTGGCTGCATCCTGCAGGATATCTTTCACATCTTTGTCTGTGATGAAAAAAGTCTTGCCTTTTTTGTCTCTGTATTTGGCAAGGGGTTCGTGGGTTGGAATACCAATTCTCGTTGCTCGCTGGATGATATTCCAAAGGGCTCTACACGGGCACCAGGTAGGATTTGTGCTATCCTTGTAGTACTTGATGGCTTCGCCATTATCTCCATTCTTCTGGAATCACCAGACTACTTGAGCGTATGCGACGCGAACCAATGTCTCGTGGTCTGGGTTTATTAAGCGTCCTGTAGCGTCAAAGAAAGAGATGTCTCGAGATGTGATAGCTCGGGCCTCGTTCCTGAGACCTTCCTCTACCTTTTCAAACTTAGTTTTTGTCGTTTGGCACCACTCGGATCGTCGTGGGCCAGAGTATCTACTCCAAACCAGCCAATCATTGAAACTACTGTTGAGCGAGTCTGGGCCGTTTGCTGGGGCTTGTGATGAGATGTACTCAAACATTGAATCTGTGATTACTTCTCTCCGATTTGCTACCTTTTCATACTTTT
>JALLOZ010000274.1:0-11543 GCA_036939875.1 Thalassiosira pacifica
ACTATAAATCGTTCAAATTTTGTATGACCATAAAAAGTATATTTACGTACCCCTAATTTTGATATCCGTACGTATCCCACGAATAGGGGGCAGAGGGGGATAGACCGCAGCTTTCCCTCCCCTAACGCCGCAATGTTTTGCGCTGTCCGCCGCAAAAAAGTGGCGTTAGGGGGGGAACATTTTACCCCCCTGCGCCAGCCTGCGCCCCCCATTCGCGGATCTTCCTGCTCTCTAGATATCAACAATCAACAATGTCAACGACACAACAATAACAATCAACTTGCGTTTCGTAGTGCATGCAGTGGCTCTGCGTTGACCATCATCACCGAAACACTTCGGATTGCTCGGAGATTTCCGGCACACGGCATCTCCATATTAATAACAGAATTGGTCTCGTTTCAATCCTTCGCGAATGGGAGCGGATGGGAACAGCGACTTTCCGTGTTCCGTTCTGTATTCGTGTTCCGCATGATAACGATAAGCCAACTTCAACTCGCGTTCCGTTTTCGCAATCGATGCGCTGATAACGCTCCAACTCATATCTCCGATAGGAAGTGTGTGCCTTTGCAGAATCGTTTATACACCGCCCGGCCGGACGCTGGATTCCTTGGTATTGTATATTAAGACGAGGAGGACAACTCTACTCTACCATTCACATTCCTTTCGAACATCAAAAATACAACCACAACAACAACAACAGCCAGTTTGCCGTGCCGCCCTTTTTCCAGACGTGACGACTGACATGCATGGTGGGTGGAGGGGCTTCATACATGATGGGTAATGAGAAAGATTGCTGAGATTGCATCATCACATTCAAATGGATCACGCAACCAAAGCCAAAGGCAAACAAGGGGGGCGGGGCCCGTGGTCTCTTCGCCTTTATTTCGGACTGATCACGTGCTTCTCCATGATGACGATTCTAATACAACATGTGAAAGTCAGTTCCATGTTTCCTTCTCACCCGGATATAGAAACAGAGATAGTTATAGTGGGGAATAAAAGGGCAGAGGTGGAAAGCAAAACTGCGTCACGGATTAATATTACCATTACTACCCCACAGAATCAGAATCAGGATCAGCTCAATAGCTTGCTCTCCAAATACGATCTGTCCTTCCAGGCGCAATCAACTGTGAAGATCAATATCCCCGATGCCAACAGGTCCATCGCCTTCCTACACATTGGCAAAACAGGCGGATCCACCATTTCAATGCACATTCGCAAGGGATGCCAAGAATCGTACATGAAACCATGCAACAACCGAAAAGATGGTTGGATACTCAACGAAACTGCCGCCTCCCATCTAATCCAGAAGTACTATCACCGGCAAGATATACCAAATGATCATCAATTCACAACAATAATGACAGTGGTGCGGAATCCCCTCTCCAGATTCTTGTCGGCATTCGCATACGAACACCCCACCAACTCATTCGCAACTGGCATCAACTTGAACATGAACGAAAAGCAAAAGTACTCCTGCTTCCCCTCCGTGAGCTACCTCATCAAAGCCGCCGTGGGCAGAGCGGAAATACCGTGGAATAAATCCCACCTGCAACGGATACGTGATAAGAACTCTGCGTGTTTCACGCGGGAATGTAAAATTAGAATGAAGACGAAGAAGGAGAAGATTGCCATGATCAATTGCACAGAGTTGGCGGAGGCTGCATTCGGTTTGGGTTCGAATCAATCGTGGGCGGTTGTGAATGAGAGTCATCCATGGGTCAATCACATGTCGTTTGGTTATAGACAGTATTATCGGAGTATGCCTCCAAACAAGGAACTGATAGTTTTACGCCATGGCCATCTTTGGGATGATTGGGTACAGGTCAATCATTTGCTGAGCAGAGAGTATAAAGCCTCCAAAGTCTGGCCGGAAGTGCCTCCCTTTCAGGAAATATCCCGGAACGAATCGAGCAAATATCACATGAAGTCGAGGTGGGAGGTGCAGACGGATCAAGAGCAAGAGTGGCTTTGTCAGTTGTTGCACGAGGAGATACGGACTTATTTGATGATACTGATGAGAGCAGTGAATTTAGACGAGGATGATTTGTTGGAGGCTGTGAAGGATATTGAGAAGATGTGCACTGTGCCTTTTCTCAGTGATGCAAATGCAAGTGCTACCATGCGTATGCTGAAGTGAGGGACTGATACAACAACAGTTTTTATGACAGAACTATCTTTCAGATGGCCAGATCAAAGTAAACCATTTCTTGGAATCCGATGATTACAAAGCGCAATATTGAATCAAGGCAGAACATAGAAAGCAACAGCTAAGGTGGCAACTAATGTCAGTTATCTCACGAGGATTACATCGGAGCATAAGAAATAGAGCTATAGCTGTAAATGCTCAACTGCAGAAAAGCTGCAATTTGTGGTTTGGTGATTGATGATCTATCCCTGTACCTAATGGATGGCGTTGGAGATGGTCATAACATGTACACTGAGGTAACGCAAGCAAATTAGCAATGAAATGAAGAGTGAAGCTAGGGAAATTGACAACAAGCTCCTTCAGACATACTCCTGGCCAATGAGAAAAGCCAATTGATTGTAGATAATTAACAGCCAAAGATGAGTGCATTTGCGCCAAGACTCATTGCATCCATATCTTGCCTTTCCAACATGTGGCGGGCTCTGTAGAATAGCATTGGCACTTGTGCGTTCTGTATGGAAGATTTTACTGATTCGAACGCAGGACCCTCAATACCAAGAAAGCTACATTGTGAATTAAATATCTGGCGATATAAATATGCAACCAGCAATCATTTGCTTTTTTCTCATTTTTGGCAGGCCTGATACCTGCACAGATTGCTCATGGTGGTTGGAAGCAGGGATCTCATTCCTTGGGAGTACGAGTGAATAAGAGTATTTAAATATGACAAAGTGATTCTGCCTCAATCGTTTTTGCTTTGCCTCATCACCCTGCAAGATATGAATATTCTGTTGAGACAGTCTTGGAACGATTGATCATTGATCTTTTCTACCGAGCCAAGACCTCAGCCGGCCCAACAGGTGGAAGGTGCAAGAGGCTGGAAACTGGGAAGGAATGTTTTCCATTTTGGAACTTGATTTAGTGCAGTGCACGTTTGGTGCTGATTTGTGGCTGCTGGAAAAGTACTAGACGATGACGGTGAGCAAACCAGGGCAAACGATAAATGTCCGAATACGGACAGAAGAATATGAAATGATTATGCCGTCCCTTGGTTCCTACATTCTTGCTGTATTTCAGGAGGACAACAGAAAAGCAGAAGATAATACCAAGGATCAAGAATATAGTCAAAGAAGCTACTTGGTATTTTGGTCTCCACTTCAAGTTAGTTTCCAATGGAAGGATTCAATTTGACAATACCATATCAGATATGCGATCATCACTGTGATAGATGATGGATGTCTGACATTGACGTCTGGGAGTGTGATAAGGAAATGGAGCTTGTATTATATTATCCTTGTACAAGTATCTCAACGGAGCTTTGGTCCCGTTCTCTTTGTTCATGCTGGCCGACTTTTCACCCCAAAGAAATAGTCCTAAATTTACGCCCAATGTTTGAGCCGCAGTATCACTACCTCAAAACTTAAGTGATGATGAAGGTCTTACATAGAAGTTTCAGAATACTGTACCTATTCTAGGAAAAAATGTCTAAGGTGACTTTCACTGTATTGGTGACAAGCAGTACATCAATGATCAGTTTGATCAAGGGCATTTAGCATGGGCTTATCTGGATATTGAAAACTAAACTGAATCTAACAGATAATGGGCTTTGATGAAGAGTGAGATGTCCAAATGAATGTACACGTGCACCCCTCGGGAGATGGGGCCTCGAGTATTTTGGAACCGGAAAAGTATTGCACTTGAAAACAAGACTTGCTTGTGGTGATGGTTGTTTTAACATCACCAATGATGAATCCAAAAGCTTGCAATAGAACAATCTTCACGAGATCTCATGCCTAGCCACATGTATGATATCTATCCAACTCAAATTCATAGCTTCACTTCAACACGTCGAAGCGCTGCAGGCTAAGGGATATAATGTACTCACGGTTTTGTATTGTACTTATCAATACTTATCAGCAAAGAGAATGATATCTAGATAAGCCTCCCATCCTGCATGTAATGCCATCGGGAAGTATTTCATACCCAAGAGGAATGGAAGCTCCGCATATATTCCGGAGTCGCCCTTGTATACAATTCGCTCCAACACAATTGTTTTTGGTTTGGCAAACATAATGTGAGACAAACCAGCGCCATGGCTTCCAATAATGACATCTGCAGCCATGAATGCACGGACTTGGCATTTGAGACATTTCATCATATTGGAATCACTGGATCGATATGCAGTGACATTGTACCCTGGCCCCAAACCAGTGGATAGGGACTGCAAGAATTTAGTGTTGTACATGTCTGCATCTCCTCGCCTTGAAGCATCTCTTACTATTACTAACACAGTCTTTGTTTTCTCCAGTTGTTGCTGTTGAGCAGGGCCAGTAGTATCAGTAGTATCATCCCCAGAACCAGTATCAGCACGAGCACCGACATTCATATGTCGCAGAACATGCCTTCGGACCGAGACGATGTTCCAATAGTTGAGGAGTGGAGTGTGAGCAAACCCTTCTGTTGGCACAATCACCTCCTTTGCAAATACACTTTCTTCGCCAATAATTTTGACTTTTGGACTCGTCAATCCGACCAAATCATAAAACTGCAGATGAAAATCTTGTATAACACAACCAAGTCTTATGGCAAGATTAGGCATATCATCGGATAGGAGGGCGCTCAAAAAGGGCGCGATTCGAGGCCATATCTCGATTTGAAAATGAAAGAATCCTCCGCAACGACCTTGGGACACATCAATCACAAGATCGTAGGTAGGAAATGGGCACACTGACCCGACTTTTGACTCATTGAGTTTGGAACATGAGTGCAATATTTCTTCGCGGAGAATACGAGGGGTATTTGTGAGGTTGAGGTTGAGCTCAGAAAGTGTAGAAGTGAAATTCTTCACATCCTCTGCTGCTTCCACAAATGGCCCTAACAAGTTTTCCTCCATATTGATGACCCACCAATTCTGTGCACATCCTGGAACGTACGATTCAAATGCCACATTGACTACCTATTGATATTGTAATTTTGTTCATTCCCCAGATTGGAGAACACGAGTCAGAAGTCAAATTGATAAACGAGAGAAAACAGCCAATGAGTGTTAGATGGTCCTGAACACACCACTCACCTCCTTTGCAAGAATTGCATTCTTCGAGTATACTGCTGTTGGCGGTGGGGGTAACAATCCACGCAAGGATCCCGGAAACGACCTGAGCAACGATGATGGCATATTTGCCATCGTTGATGCCTTTAGATGGACACCTCTCTCTTTCCATATACGTTGGATCATCTTCTCATCTGATGCACTATCGATGTCAATATCAATGTCGATGCTCGGAACCAACTCTTCCACACATTTTGCAATGGTTGAGTTTTTGGCATCCTTGAGTTTGACCTTGAGGATGTTCATCAGTTCAGTTGCTGTTATATTCACCAGATCAACACTGCTTCCCAATGATAATGGTTCAGACAGTACTTGCTTGGTCCACTGTACGAACGTAACAGCATTCCAATCCAAATCACCATCACCTCCGAAGCCGTTCATCAAGAAATCCGTGAACTCTGTGTCCTTGGATTGAATAATTGTTGCATTTACATTTGCATTCACGGTTGCCGCTGCTTGTTCCACTGCTTCCATGTTGAATTGAAATTGCCGCCCTGACTTCGACACCTCCAGGAAATGCTTCAAACACTGCAAAGCGGTGCCAGTGCTTTGTGAAAGCCACATCTTGACTGGATATCCACCAGATGATTCATCTATGCATTCCTGCATGTTTTTTGCATTGCATAGTGTGCCGCCAATTTTGATGCCTTTGCAAGTGCGAGGCTTTTGGATAGGGTGCGTGATTAGGATATGATTAAGTGATTAAGAAGAGGCCAAGGTTGCTAATTTGTAAGATCATTAGCTGAGATGAAGAATGAAGATCGAAACTGGCAATGCAATACAATAAAAAGCTACGAGCCGCATAAGATGAAGATGACACAAGCTTCTACTTGCCAAATAACTCATCCAATTAAATTTCGCACACTGGTTTGGAGTGTGAAAGGCTGATAAATAAATCTCTTTCTGCATGGTCGCATCCAACATCCTTTCTGTGGGAGGGAATGCCAATGCCGCAAATTGACAGGAGGCAGTCTCCTCGCCTCTCCAAGTCGGCACCACTGAAGACACGCTATCACGACCCAGAAAGTCCACCTCGATGGCTCGATTGTACCGTCGTATTTCCAAATTTTGCTTTCGGAGATTAGTCGCATTTAGGTGTTGTTGGAGGCAGTGCGGTGGAGGGGAAGGGTTTGATGTTATTTTGTGCTCGTATTCTCCGCGTAGGAGTGCGAGAAAGTTCGATGCACCATCAAAGTCAATGTCAATGTCAAAGTCAATGGTTGAGGTTTTCTCAGAGGATAATTTTGATTCTCCTTCAAGGCTGTGGATGTGTTTGTTTAGATCGGTCTCAGCGAAAGCAACATACGACAATGATGATGGTGATGATGATGATAAGTATGGAGATAATCCTAGCTTTTTGTTGAAGGCACAAGATATCATCAATGCAAGCAAAAATGGTGGGACGAGCCACTGATGAAGAGAAAGGGCCATGATGGAATTCAGTTTGTTTCCGTGAGAAAGGGCCACAATGGTAGCAAAGTGATGGGTGGCCTGGGAGCCTTGGATTGCAATGTCGTATGGCGTGGAGGAGGCGCTGAGATGAGGAGTGAGGAGGCGTACGTGCACCTTGGAGTTATTCAATGTTTCACTGCATGCTGCGCTGGTTGCGGGTTGCGGGCTGCGCGCGGCAGGCTGTTGTCCACCCAAATGATTACAATTTGATCATTGATCCTATCTACCAAGCCAATGCCGAGTTCCTGGCCCACCGGATGCAAGATGCTGGAAACTGGGAAAAAATGTTTTCGCTCTTTGTGACTGCATTGGATAAGAAGAAGTACTGTACCAAGCAACAAAATAATAGGGATATCGAACCAAACACTCGGGTGGCTAGTAGTTACGCCACATTACGTACTTGTTCGAGGACCAAGTATGTACTGTGGCGAACTACTAGCCCGCACGCTTGATAGTAACGCCCCTTAGAGGGGTGGTACCACGGTCCAAACTGGTCCAACCGGTCCAACCAACCGCAAGAACTACAATATCTTGCTGCCTGCCTCCACATCCAATACCAAGACCGAACTCATCCGGCCCAACCCCAACGGATAACTGGGAAGGAATGTTTTGACTGGGAAGGAATGTTTTGGCTCTTGAAATTAGATTTGAACTTGGTTTGGTGCTAGTTTTTGTAGCCGTTGAAAAAGTATTACAATAGATAATGACGGAGCAATGCCGGTGAGCGGTGAATGAGCAAACCAGAGCAAGCGGTCCGCATTGTACAGTAGTCCGTGTTATTGTCTGCACCCACCACCCACCACCAACCGCAACGAACCACAACACCTCATGCAACTACTAGCAAGGCCTTTGGCGAATAGATCATGGCAGATCATTGCTATGATTCTGTGGAGTCGTTGCATTACTTCAGTACTTTTTGTATTGGCGATTCTGCCTTTCTTTCTGCCACTGAATAGTGTCACGTACCAAGAGTTGGAGGAGATGGAGATGCCACCAACTTGGCTCCGTCCACAGGCTACTCTCTCTCCCGCTACTGGCGCGAGGCAAGGTCAAGGTGGATGGATACCCCTGGAAAAGAGAGAGATACTGGAATATAAGGAAAAAGAAAAGTTGGCCTGCGGTCAACCGTTTCAGCATTGCTGTGTGGGTCAATGTCGCCAACTCGCATCCAAGCACCCAAATGTGTCAGACTTGTTTGTCAAATGGAGTGAACCACTCGCCCAATTGCCATCCATTTTGAAATTTATGAGGCAACACAACATACCTTGCAATTTTTGGTTCATTGGATTCTCCCTTACGGGCGACCATGCCATTGCTGCCATGTGTGAGCTATTCCGAGAGGGATACAAACTTCGAGATAAGAACAACTCAGGCTGTGTTGGATACGAAAATCCCAGGTGGAACGAGCAGGAAGCATGTGGTCATCAAATCCAGAACGCCAGCTCAAAAGGGTACCCTCAAGCTTATTATGAATTGGAAAACCTCGATCCTACCAAGGAATCATCATGCAAATCTATCAAGATTGGAATCACAACTGTAAACCGATTTCGAAAGGCCAACATAACAGAAACATGGTTCGCTCAACATGGCGGTGTAATGATTTGGAACCATGGTGTTCACTGCAAGGAGAAGGAATCATCATGCATCAAAAGCACAATGAATGAAACTTTGGCCAAATTTATCCAGACAAATTCTCACTACGCCAATCAATGGAAGATTCTTTGGCGCGAAACAGAACATCAACATTTTAATGGTACCAACAAGAATGGATATTATTCAGGGCCAGGCCAGTCATGCGGTCCCCTGCGATACGAGTGCTCTAATAAGGAAGGGGACAACACAAATGCAACAATCGATGACTGGCGAAATGTACAGGCAAGACAATTTTTAGACGAATCTAATCTGACCAATGTTGTTCCAATCATTCCCATTGCAAAGGCATCGGAGCCCTTGTGGAGAATGCATGCCAAAGATGCAGAGCGAAACTCCAATGATTGCACGCACTACTGCTACAGCCCATGGCGTTTTCACATCACATGGGATGGAATGCTTCGGGGTCTGGAGCAGTTGGTGGCCAATGCATGGTAGTATTGCCTGGTTGAACTGAATGTGGCCAACTTTTGATTGTAAGCTCGTTATTGCTATTGAAGCAACACTGAGCAATGATATGACATGGGTGTATGGTGTGGGGTTTTGACAAGAATAGATCGACAAGCAAGTGTGCCTCGTCACCATTTGGCTGAAAAATGCAAATTGTGAAGCAAAGCGAATGGATTTTTCCATTGTGGTGGTGCCGGACACCCAGAAAATACATGACTGACTTGGTCTCCCATTTTGAATGAATGAATTAAGAGTACATCAGCTCAAGCTTCGTTGTGATTATTTTTCATATGGTATTTTGTATTCAAGACAGTACCTACTCTCTATCAAAGAACATGATCGTGTTGATGCAATGATGTTTTGGTCGTCTTGATCACTGGAACATGTACGATCCTCTCACCCCCACTCAGATTAGATAGGGATGATATCCATGTTATAATAAAAGAGCGGAAGCAATCCTAATTGGACCATATCTCCTCACTCTGATGGATAGGCTTCACGTAGGTGGGAGGTGGGGTTCACTGGTGATCACCCGGGAGAGCGATAGTGGTAAAGCAAGCCGCATAGTCTCTGAAGATAAATCGATTATTCCTAGTCTCGTTGATGTCGTATGTTGCTATGTACATGAATTTCCCAAGTATAAAAGCCAACGAAGTGCTCTTTAGACGACCAGCTAAATGGAAGGGAATATCGAACAGTTGGACTATCAAATGTGAATTCAAGAGTTGTGTAGATGCGTGTACCTACCATTCCTTTGCAGTATGATTTGTGTTGGGGCCCCTGCTTCATCTCAGATCTCAGCAGAGCTGAACATCAGTGCCAAATACCTCAACATTGGAGGCACTGAGAATCCGCCTGAAGTATGACCCAATAAAATCGCAATTTGACAAGATTTGAAGTTTGTTTGAACGAGATCAGCATGATGATTGAGGCTTCAACTCACTAAACTGCTACCTCACTAATGCCTTAGACATCATTGCCCGGTTGAAGTATGGTGTGTCTCGCACTGAAATGCTGAGGCCCAAACTGTTGTTTCTCCTTTCAATGAGAATTTGATGTTCAACCATTTGGTGACTTGGATGTCACATTGATGCCATTCATGTTAGAATTCGTGGCCATGGCAAATATTTACCAATGAATTGATGTATGTCTTGCTGACAACTTCAGTGCTATTTATTAGATGGTCAGGAACTTGGCAGAATTGTAAAGTTTGTTTCGTCTGAATTGACGAGAAAAGCAAAACTGAATCTTTAGCAGCAGATGATTGTGGCTAATAGGTCGATTGTGACTTGACTAACACGCCAATCAAGGCCAGGAGTTATTGAGATAATATTGGTCTTTTTACAGACACACTCATAATTAACTGACTGATAGAGTAGTCCAAAAAGATAGATATGTATAGATTTAGACATGGAGATCAATGTGTCAATCAATCACTACATATCCAGATAGAAGCTTCGTAGATGTGGTCATCAGAGGATATCAAAAAGTAAGCACTTAATGGTACCCATCTCTGGATACCACATAACATTATTTGTTACCTAGACATGTTCATGTTCGGTGTGTTGTTTCCTGTTTATTTCATTCTTGTGCCTGAATCTTGTCCCTTCCTTCCTCGACTTCATTTCCGTCTCGTGAGCTTCCATGGCTGATTCCTTCTTGTTCTTGGATCCTCCTTGAAGCTATTGCTCTTCGTCAGAATGAATTCTAAGTCGCCCCAAGTCAAAGCTCCTAGCTAGATAGCAAACTCTTCACAAGTGCTGTAGCCAGGCTTGAGCACCTCGGAGGCCAACAAAGTGGGCTTGAAAGTGGGATCCAATCCGACTGCAAAGGCATTCAACGCCCCATCCTGTAACTCGTCTCCACTGCCAAATCGAGGTACAATATACGCCAACAAATTCACCTTATCATCAGGAGTCATGGCCACAATCACCTTATCCTCAGGAGTCATGGCCGCCATCAGCTTGCCCACCTGTTCCCAACCAGTCCCATCTTCATATTGTTGATCTGCATATCATTTATCATTTCCCTCAAAGTCTGGATCGCCCACCAAATCGGCCGCCAACTGAGCCTGCATGCTGAATGTGAATGCGAATTGATCCATCTTAATGAGGCTGGCGTATATTTTGGGAAGGGAGTTGAAGTGAGTGACCATGCGATCCTTGTCGTCCTGCAAGTCCAATGTTCCGTAGGCGCGTGCCAAGCGAGGCGACACGAGCTTTTTGTCGCGGTCCTCGAGCGTGGGAAGCATCCACAGACGTGATTTGATGAAGCCCTCGACGTCATTCTCATCCACCTCTTCCTCGATGGCCTTCTTTCTGCCTTGGACCACGAATGCACTGCACGGAGCATCAGCGTCGTTGCTCTTCTGCAACTTGGTAAGCATATTGCCCTCATCTTCCTTCTTGGCACCCTCGGGAGAAATGTCAAAGCCCTTGAGACCCTCCCATCCTTCGCCGGCGCTGAATTGGAAGAAGGAACCGCAGACCCACATGTGCTGATCGTCCGTCATGTCGCGCCATTGTTTGGTGAAGGCCTCGTCGAACTTGTCCGTGTACGCATCTTTGGAGAGGAAGGGCACGATCATGATTCCGCCAGGCTTGAGTGCTCGCCAGGATGATCTGTGAGAGTATCATAATATGTATGGTATGGTGCGCCATAATATTCAATATTAGCATGAGATGTGAGCACAAAAATGAATATGTGTACGTGTACGTGCAAAGTTGAATTCAT